>KK117511.1:0-19905 GCA_000611955.2 Stegodyphus mimosarum
ACACAGTAATCCTACGGAGCTCGCACAACGCACGTCACACCAGCTCAGCAGTCGAACCAGTTCCCCCAAAAATTTCAGTCATGGCGCTGGGTATGATTTTCTTACTTTCAAAGTGTTTGGGAGAATGTTCCATATTTCCAGGCCTCTTGGGGCAATCAAGACTACACGCTGCGTGCGAACCGTTACAAAGGACACACTGGGCTGCATGTTCTTTTTTATTTTTATATGGGCATTCGAAAGATTAAGCGATTCAGTACAGCGTACACATCGCGGTTTGTTGTGACAAGCCTTCTGGATATGCCCGTACCTTTGGCAATTAAAACATTGCGTTGGTCCGGGCCTACCTTTGTAAGATTTTATAGTAACCTTCATATCACATAAGTATTTAACTTGCCATATTTTCTTACCCTCGTCATTACGGCGGGTTTCAACATAAAAAACCGGCAGCTGTGTAGCAATACCGTCTCTCATTCTAGTGATGGGTTTGACTTTAATTATCGGTATTTTTTGAGCTTCTAACTCTTCTTTAATTTCGTCAGCCTCGTAATCCGTGGTGAGTCCTTTTATGACCAATCTGTTACATTTATCTGAGTTTAACAAAAAGGTGTGATACGGAATTTCCTCCTTTTCTAATTTATCTTGAACCTTTTGATAATCGTCGGCGGAGCTTAGTTTAAGAACCATATTTTCGCCTTCTTTTTTGCATTCAAATTTCTCAATTTTTAAGTTATCTTTTAATTCTTTCCTAAAATCCTTCCAGTTAATGGTCTTAGTGATAACTAGCGGGGGAATTTTCCCAGCATACTGTCTGGGTTGAATGAATGGATTTGGGTTAGGGGTAACATTATCTTCTTCCAGGATATTGTCCTCTTCCATTCTGTTGCCATCTAAATTTACCTCTTGTAAGGAATTAAATTGATTTGCAGATTTTAGCGGAGGGTACGTTTCTTCGTTCGAACTGCTACGTTTCCTACCGCGTTTTGAAACGGGTGCATCCTGCCAATCGTTGTTTGATTTTTGTGAATTTTGCCTATTGTTAGTATTAGAAAATGCCTGATTTAGTACTTCTACACCATCTTTGCGATATATCATATAATGTTTCGCTTCCAATTCGGCTCGCATAGAGCTAAGACATTTTTCCTGTTCTTCGGTAATACCTGTCGATTCCTTTAGTTCTTGAAGTTTATCAACCTCTTCTTTTAGCGCATAAAACTGCGCGAAAAATGCGTAAAGCGATCCGGGTTTTCCGTCCTCCATGCCGAACAGCTAAGCACCGAACCCACTAAGTAATACGGTAAATCATTCGGGGAGAAAAGTAAAAGTCTCTTACCGATAGTTAAGACGAGTAGTCTCCAAGAATCACAAGTCCACGTACGTCTTTTCCGGGAATGAATGTCCACTCACTCCTCACTCCGCGACTCCTCGAAGGCGGGAGAAATACCTTATACACTCCCCCTTTTAAAGGTTGACTGGGGTTTGGGGACCCAATCGTAAAATCTTGGTGGTGGAGAATCATCATTCACCACCCTTTTTAGTTCGGGTGCCACTGTAGAGACATTAGGTATTTTTAGAAAGCAGGAGAGATGAAAAATGAACAATGCCTTCGCCGGGACTCGAACCACAGACCTCTGGAATATGCGTCCAGCATGCTGACCACTACACAGTGAAGGCGAGAAAAATACCTTATAGTTCTTCTTCCATAATTATATCACAACCTAGCCTTTCTAGTTTATTATTGCAATCCGTTGCTAACAATTTTGATGAGTTAAATATTAAATCAAAATTTCTAGAAACGGCTTTTAAAGAGCTTGCAGCTTCCCTAACCATATTTTATGGTAGGATGTAATTTCGTTACTGCCCCTCTGAGGCAGTAACGAAATTATTGAAATATTTTCAATTGAATATTGAAATATTTTAATAGTATATTGAAATGTTTTCAAATATACGTGAGCAGACAAAATTATTCTAAAAGTTGATATCTTATCCAAAATATATTTTTCCATTTGTCATATCTGTGCATTTTGTATGCCACTGGAAGATATACTTTTGAGTGAAAGTATTAATTCTATGCATGTACCCTCACTCGCAGGGCTGTTTTGCCGAGTCATCTGTGTTGATTCGATTGTTGCGAGTTTCTTGATCGGCACGAATCACACCAGGCATCTGCCCGCTGGCCATATCTGCCACTGAATCTTATGGATATATGAGGTATGAAGGAATATGTGAAAAACATGTTTTGCTCCCTCCCCCCCTTGGAGGCCGAACTTCTGAAATTGGTTTTTAGGTATTCATGTTCCATTCATTTTAATGCAAGACGTGTTCCATTCATTTTAACTCAAGAATCTTATGTACATCTGTTTCTTCTTTATATGAAAAAAACGTAAAAACATGTTTCGCCCTCTCCCCCTTGGGTGCCGAATTTTCAAAAATCGCTTCTTAAATGATGCCTTCAGTACAAAAGAAATAAGCTCCTGGGTTTTGACATATGCATCTCTAATAGCTTTTTGTGATGATCTATAGATGAATGAAAGAATATATCAAGAATTCTTCTTTTATGTATACATTTTTAATAAAATATCTAAACAAAAAGATGCAAATCGGAAAACATAAATCAAAATAATATATTATTTGACAGGAAGTAACCAAACTGGAGAAATAACCAAAAATCAATATGTAACATATAAATATGTATCCCAATGAAAAAGAAAAATATTGTAGGAAAAGTAATAAACAAAATTAATTTGCACTGAGTAATGCGCACCAAGTTCGTAACTTAACAACAAGCTGATTCCTTTCTGCATGTCGAGATCCCTGACATAAACACGCTGCGCGTGAATCTGCGCAAATGATGAGGGAAGGAGGAAACTAGCATCTGAGGGGCTAGACGCTTGTTCTTTAGTCTACGTTAATTTTCTTGTTTATGTACACGTGTTTTGTTCCTGTAACTCGGAGAATTCTTCTAATTTAAGTATGGAACGTATTTACGTGAACGAAGCGAGAAAGGAATTTTTATTTTTTTCTGACATGTGAAATAATAAATGAGCTGTATGTGTTGCAGATTAAAATGAGGTTTTGTTTCTCTCTAGTCATACACGTAGCAATATGTAATGTGGATTTCACAATGCCGTGAAATGTACACATTTAGTATTGTTAACTTTAATCTCCGTTATTAATCCCAGGATGGCTAGGGTAAGTTGAGCTTTCACTTTTCATTCAATCGGGATACCTCTTGCATTTTATAATTTCTTTTTTATTGCAGTAAATATATACATATATACATATCATTACGGAACATTCTTAATCTCAGTTACATTCTCTTGCTTCCCGATTCTCGATTGCTATCGTACGCCCCCTATCGGCGGCTTTTGTTTTACAATGCCATCTATCGGCTGTTAACACTCGGTCATCCTGACCTAGCAATCGTCCTCGATTGTTCTGAATACAAATCAGTTTTATAATTAACACATTTTTGTATTTCAACTTGAATACACATTACTAATACACTAAGAAGAATACACATTATACTAAAATTTGATATGATAATAAACTTACTAAAATGTTTTCACATACATAAATTCACATATTTTTTGATACATTAGCATAATAGTCAAAATTTTCTGTAAATTATAACTAACCACGTGTTATATATATATATATGAAATAACTCATTTGTTATCAGTTCTAAAATGATCAGTTCAAAGAATGCACTAAAGTCTTTTAGCTAATGTTCAAGAGTTCAAAGTCAATTAATGTTCCAAAGTTTCTGGAGGTTTTTCTATCAGCAAATATACGTAGATAAACATAAAAAAAAATAAGGAAAGATCTCACCTTAATCACAGCGGAGAACACTTCCATCAGTCCTTACGGACAGATCTGATTGGATTCCGTCGAGGAATCAAGCTTGATAACTGGTCAGTATCTTGATCGTCGCCGTCATCATCTTCATCATCATCATCAGAGCTGGGATCGCACCTCCATGGCTTCAGCTGGCTCACATGAGCAGTGGTAGTGAAGTAGCGACCTCGATTCTTCGTTTCTAGTTGAGTTATTCTGTAAGTATCGCTAGGTAATATTTCCGTTATTATGAATGGACCTCGATATTTTGGCTGTGTTTTGGTAGGTTGACCCGTAGCCTTAGGGGCACATCTCATCACAACGATTTCTCCTTGCTCAAAGATTAGTGTACGACACCTTTTCCCATCGAATCTCTCTTTCATTTTCGCTTGTTGTTCCTCAATTCTTCCTCGCGCTTGCTCTTGGATTTCTCGCGGGTCTTTCCATGTATCTGAATCTTCGTCTGCTAACATCCTAAGTATTCCATCATTAAATCTGGGCGAATACCCGTATAGCATTTCAAATGGAGTCTTATTTGTAGTTTTGTTTACCATGTTGTTAAGATTTCTTTCCGTCTCTTTTATTTTCGAATCCCAATCTCTATGCTGTTTGTCAGCCAAACTTGTCATTATCGTTCCTAAAATTGTTCTGTTGACGCGCTCTACCATACCATTGGCTTGGGGGTGTTTGGTAGAATTCAAAGTATGATGTATTCCGTTATCTGTACAATACTGCTTAAAATGGTGAGAAGTAAAACAAGATCCTCTATCACTTATTATTCTTTCCGGTAGTCCAAAATCATTAACAAAATTCTTCAAAGACTGTAAAACATTTTTAGCACTAGTACTCTTAACTGCAAAAATTCTCACGAACCTAGTCATGTTATCAATTATCACTAATACTTCTTGATTACCTCTCGAACTTTTTACGAAAGGACCCAAGTGATCCATGTGGACAATAGCAAACGGTCTTTTACCAGGTTTTATGGGATGTAACAGTCCTTGTTGCTTGCCACCTGTCGCTTTATTCATAAGGCACTCAATACATGCTGATATGTGTCTTCGTACGTATCGTTTCATGCTTGGGAACCAATATAATTCCTTAATTTTGCTAACTGTTCTATCCACAGAAAAGTGACCAAATAAATCATGGAATTTCACCACTACACTCTTCCTCATGCTTTTAGGAATCACATACAGCAGTCTTTCCTTTCCATCCACTATGGTTTTCCAAAACAGTCTATTCTTTTTGAACACGTAATTTCTAATTACTTGCTTCTCCTCAGCAGTTCGTTCTTCTTGTTTCTTCTTGATAATTTCGATAATTCTTTTCAGGTCTTTGTCAGCATGTTGTATCATTAGTATTTGCTCTTCTTCGGTTAGGGACTGGCAAACTTCAAAATTTTCAGCTATCCTCGTCATCGTGTCATCAGCTTCCGCTACCGGACCTCTGCTCAAAGCATCAATATGGGACAGTCTTTTTCCTGGCCTATGCTTTATCTCAAAATCGTATTCTTGAATCAAACTACACCAACGGGCTATCTGTGGATTTGTAGTCTTCTTCGCATTCATATATATAAGAGCTTGGCAATCAGTAATAATTGTAAATCTTATACCGATTAAGAATTGTCTTAACCTGTCCAACGTCCACACGATGGCCATTAACTCCAATTTGCTGGAATGATACTTTCTCTCTGCTTCTGTTGTTTTCTTACTGACGCAATAAACAAGATGCCATTTTCCATCTTCATCACGTTGGATTAGGATTCCACTCAAACCTTCTGCACTCGCATCACAATGGACTTCAGTATCGGCATGCGGTTGATAGTGAGCTAATATGGGCTTATCAGTCAGTTGTTTCTTCAATAGTTCGAACGACTTCTTTTGTTCTTGCTTCCACTCAAAGTATCGATTCTTCTTTGTCAATCTGGTCAATGGTTCGCTTTTTAATGCGTACTTCGGCACAAATCGTCTGAAAAATCCAGTCAGGCCCAAAAATCTTCTCACTTCGTGTACATTCTTTGGTTCTGGAAATTCTGTTATGGCTTTTATTTTTCTAGAGCCCGGTCTGATACCATCTTCGTTTATAATAAAACCCAAGAAATCTACTTCTCTCTTCCCAAATTCACATTTAGATAATTTCAGGGTTAAATTTGCTTTTCTTAGGCAATCTAATACCTCCTTTAATTTGAAAATCATCTCTTCCCAAGATTTTGCAGGAATAAGTATATCATCCATATAACACAACACCTTAGTATTCAACAAGGGGCCTAGGACATACGACATTAGTCGCTGAAACTCAGCAGGAGCATTTACTAACCCAAATGTCATCCTTTCGAACTGTCCTGTTTCATCTGGAGTAATGAACGCCGTCTTTAATTTGGCTTCTTCACTTAACGGTATTTGCAAATAGCCATGGGCTAAATCCAGAGTAGTGAAAATTTTACATCCTCCTAAACATTCTAAAAGATCATCTATTCGAGGCAAAGGGAACTTATCCTTTATCGTCTGATTATTAAGTCTGCGGTAATCAATTACTAGTCTATATTCCCCTGTTTTCTTCTTTACTAGTAACACTGGACTAGCGTAAGGCGATCTAGTTTCAGAAACTATCCCATTGTCTTTCCATTCCTTAACAATTTCTTTTATTGCGTTACGTTCAGCTGCATTCGTTTTGTACGGGCGAGAAGACACAGGCTTACTCCCGTCAATTTCTTTGATGTCCATTTTTATTACGTCCGTGCAACCTAATTCATTTAGATTAAGAGCAAAGCAATCCCTAAATTCATTTACTAATTTTAAGATATCAGTTCTTTCACTATCTGTAGTTGCCTCGTCAAATTTTATATCATCTATTTTTATTCGGCGAATATTTTGAGAAATGGAAAATACATGGTTTTGTACTTCATCTTTGTTTATGTTAGGATTGTCTGTTTTCTTTAATTCAAAATCTTCTGTTATATCTATTACCCTGCTGATACACTGATTTCCTTTTAATCTGATGTTATTGTGTCCTATGTTCATAACTGGGACTGTTACCCTACCATTTGTAACCTCCATTACTGAATCCGGACTTCCATGCTTGTTTTGAAATAAGATTAATCCATTATTTATATCTGGGGTTACAGAACGTACAAAGTTTATCGTGTTACTTTTTATTTCTATTGGTTCCTCAGAATATAACTTAATGTGCTTACGCTCCGTTTCGTTCATCAATTGTGCGAATGGAATTTTACTAGCATACCATATGTTAAACGAATCCCCTATTTTCCCATAAGCCAACATTTGATCGTTTAAAATATCTCTCCCAATAATTAGGTCATACGGCTGAACTTCATCATGTACGATAAACAAATTCGCGGTTGTTTGGATTTCGTCGATTCGAATTGAAACATGAACTTTTCCCAACGTTGTTGTACATGCGTGATTTACACTCCCGATTCCAAACAATTTTTTTGTTTCCGGTTGCAATGGCAATCGTAATTTCGAAAATACCGAAAATCTTAATAGACTAACAGCGCTTCCAGTATCCACCAAACATTCAATCGGTTCACTGTCGTTAATTATTGCTTTCTTCAAATATGTTGAAACGTCAGATAATCCATCATGATTCATTGCAACACTATTTTGATCTTTCATTTTGTCATACGTCATTCCTTCGCGACTCTCTGTCTGACGCGGGAGGCATTTGGCGTCACAAATCAAGCTAGAATGTTTACGATTACATGTCAAGCAGCGCTCTTTTAATTTACATAAACGGGCCATGTGGTTTTTTCGCAGGCATAAAAAACATCTTGCATTTCGTTTTAGACTTTCTAATTTCTGTTCGCGTTCCTTATCACAATTTTCAGAACTGTGTTCAGAATTATCGCAAAAAATGCAAACTTTCTGGAATGTGCTCAGTGCGGTTGCGTTAGGAAACGAATCCTGTTGCTTTCCTTTAAACTTCTGGAATCTATTCCCCTTTTCCGAAAATTTATTAGTTGACAGTTTATAGTCTATGCTTTTAACTGATTCATTATTTTCCCTTGTTTGACGAAACAAAAATGTTCGTTCTCGCGTTTCTATTTCTCTTCTAAGAAACTTTAATAATTCTGTTACATTCCAAGAATCATCGTTTTCATGCTGTCTATAAAACTCTAGCACAATGGAATCTGGAATAAGTTTGGTTAGTAATGGAAACAACAAACTTCCATATGAATTCAGTTCGACACCAAGAGTTTGTAAACCCCGTACTTGGATTTCTATCGTATCGTATAATTCCCTTAACTGTTTCAAATACGATGCCGATTTTACTGCACTTAAATTTAACAAATTGTTAATATGAGCTCTTACAATAATTTCTTTTTTTCCGTACCTTTCTTTAAGCAACTCAACTGCTAAATCATAATTATTTTCCGATATTAATAGTCCTTGAATACTGGTTAAGGCTGGTCCTTTCAAGAAAGCTTTAAGATAATTATATTTATCTACTTTAGATAAGCGTTCGTTACTGTGAATCGCATTATCAAACTGTGACCAAAATTCCTGAAACTTCTCTAAATTACCCTCAAACGGTTCTATATGAAGTTTCGGCAAATTTATTCTCGGTTTGTCTGGTTCACTACTCGAAATAAGTGAAGAATTATTCTTCAACGACAAATCTGCCTTATTTCTATCTGAATTCTGGAGATAATTCTTGACTTTCGATTTCGCGTAGATGATACGTTCTCTGTATTCCTGATTATTCTCGACTTCTGTTTCGAGATCAGATACTTCAGGAATTAAATTTTCAATTTCTAGATCTAACTTAAATATCTGATCTGCTTTTTCTTGTAGATTCATCTCACATTCTTCTAATGATTTTGTATCGACAATGTCCTGTTCCAATAATTCCGATATTCTCTTAATTACTTGTGTTGTTAACCTTCTTAGAGTTTTACGTTTCGTTTTTGCTTTATCTAAAGCTTTCTTTGTATTCTCATCCATAATATTAACTAATAATATAATTCTATACTTCTAAATTCTATACTCTGTTAGAATTATTCTACAAGTTCACATGCATTCAAATTTTTTTAAAGAAACGAAACTTACCCCTTCTTCCACGCTCATGGTACGCGAGGTCATTATTCAATGCGTGCTTGCATTAATAATCCCACTTCTGAAATGTTAACTTTAATCTCCGTTATTAATCCCAGGATGGCTAGGGTAAGTTGAGCTTTCACTTTTCATTCAATCGGGATACCTCTTGCATTTTATAATTTCTTTTTTATTGCAGTAAATATATACATATATACATATCATTACGGAACATTCTTAATCTCAGTTACATTCTCTCGCTTCCCGATTCTCGATTGCTATCGTACGCCCCCTATCGGCGGCTTTTGTTTTACAATGCCATCTATTGGCTGTTAACAGTATTTATAAGCAACTGTTAAGCAGTAACTAAAAAATCCAGAAAAATCAAAACTTCATCTCATAATAAAAAGGAAGCATATATAGTGAATTGCGTAAGCATATATAGTAAATAATAAATAGTAAATAAACATATATAGTAAATAAAGCGAATGAAGCATATATAGTAAATTAACACCTAATTATGTAAATGTTCTTCAGCAGAAATCCTATTTCTGTGTAATGTAACAAGTTGTTTTTTACTAAAGTGTTCCTCGAAATCAAGCCAAGCTTATGCAATACGTTAGATAAGCCACATAAACAACATGTATTAATACGTTAAACAACCTTAATAATAATAAATTATTATGGATAATTTTAAAAAAATGTATTAATATGTATTCGCACAGGTGAGAAATAGGTATATCAATATATCTCTGAAGCATGTAAGAAGACGTTTAGTGCAAAAAGTAATTTAAACAAGTGTATGCTTATTCACACAAGTAAGAAACCTTATATGAGTGAAGTATGTAAAGAGGGATTTAAATAAGCTTATGCTTATTCACACAGGCAAGCAACCTTATATGCGTGAAGTATGTAACAAATCATATAATCAAAAAGCTCATTTAAACATGCATATACGTATTCATACAGGTGACAAACCTTATGTGTGTGAAGTATGTAAGAAGACGTTTAGTGAAAAGTATAGTTTAAGCAAGCATATGCCTATTCACACAGGGGAGAAAGCTTATATGCGTGAAATATGTAAGACACCATTTAGTGAAAAGTGTAGTTTAAATAAGTGTATGCTTATTCACACGGGTGAGAAACCTTATATGTGTGAAGTATGTAAGAAGAGGTTTTCGACAAAAGTATAGTTTAAACAAGCATATGCTTATTCACATAGGTGAGAAACCTTATATGTGTGAAGTATGTACGAAGACGTTTAGTGAAAAGTATAGTTTAAACAAGCATATGTTTATTCACACAAGTGAGAAACCTTATATGTGTAAAGTATGTAAGAAATCATATAATCAAAAAGATCTGATGACCTTCTCGCATGCACTGCTCACTTAAGGGAATTGCTGCTTGAATATGGGATACATTCTGATATAAATACGCAAATACTGACAGTTCAAAACATAAGATTCCGGTAGAGATTCGTAAGAAGATAACAAACACGTTGCTGAACGTTGAAATTGCTACGCGAGGAAGAAAAGCAAATAGCAGAATCTTATTTATTGTACGTTTACAATACGATGAGGCGTAGATATGATTAAATTAACAAGTGTTTTGGGGTACATAACGCACAGAATTCAGTACACAACGCTGACCCTTCTGGCAGCAACAAATTCTGTAATACGCATGGGCATCTAATCGAACTAAGTTCAGATGACAGATAAGGTACTTCATATCTGCTTCAACTCCATTTTCACTCGAGTGATGACATGCCAGTCTCCCGGCAAGCTATGACAAGGTGTTCTCGATGAGTGAGAGATCTGGAGAATGGGCTGGCCAACGCAAAATTCGAACACATTCTGTACTGAGGAGAACAGGCAACATGAGGTCGTGCATCATCTTGTTGAAAGATGACAGCACACAGGCCACAGCCATGGGCCTTAACACATCACAAATGTAGCGACGTTTGTCCACATTACTGGACATGGGAACAAGAGGTGATCGAGATGTGGGCGGAATGGTACTTCATGGCATATGTTAAGTGCTGGGCCCATGTGACTTTCACAAATGCAAGCTTGGCAATGTTTGTTCTGTTCTGGCCTCAACAAACAGATGCATTCGTCAACATGTTGTAAGAAGTTTCGTCTGAATCACGACATGGTCCCACTCCTGTGCCTAGTGTCGTCGTTCATCACAATGATGCCACCTGCTAATAGTCCGTGGTGCTGCAGACTTCGTCACAGTGCCCATAACGCCCATTCGGGCTTCAAGACGACAGGGTCCCTGAGCTCCTGCACGGCGTTCAGTTGGCTCACTTGGACTCATTGATTTCATATTCGACTGACAGTTATGGGATCTCCACCACCAAGGGCAACAATATTGCGGAATATTGAACCGTAGTCCCTAGATTCCACGATCCTGCCGTGGTCGAAATCCGACAAATACTAGTAAGAGTTTCTAGTAAAAGGAAAATATTTTACATAATTATTTATAGTTCTTAAGTATTATTTCTGCTTGTATACTGAAACTGGGCTCACTAGTAGCTGAGCGGTAAGCTCAATGAATACTGGGAATCCCATCTGAGTTCGAGCCCTGATGAAGGAGATGGCTACATGGAAATTTTTATGGGTTTTCTCACTTTTAACATTAATGCGAAGCTGTTTACCTTCGAAAGTCCTACTTCTTTAAATATCCCTTCCCACAGCGTATTCTAATGAATAGAATAATTTATGCAAGCTAATTTCGTGTAAATAGGAAAGAAAGAATTTTAATTAATTTCTGTACATGTCCCAAATATTTATTTAATTATCATAGTAAATGATATATTTTACACTTGAATTTTTCGCTGCAAATGAGGACGAAATAAATGCAAATAATTCTATCGGGGTTTAACAAGAGTTTCCCGCTATCGCCAATATCGCCTGCGAAACAGTCCACTTTGGCATGCTTAATCATATTTTGACAAACGATTTTTGCCATATCACTTGATACTGTTCAGGCCTGTGTATGAATCACCTACAGCTAGTTATCTCGAAACTGCCTTGAAACATCTGAACACTTTTCTCCTCATTAGGTATTTTAGCTATGCTTTAGAAAAGTTTGAATTTTAAGAAGGCTTTACACTAAATGTATTTTATAAAACACAACTTAATAGACATCTAAATTTTAATCTAGGAATTTAATATGATCAATAATTTAGTTGGCCTACTTTTTTATTCAGTAATTTAATTTTAACAAGTTAATGTAAAAATATAACTTAAAATACTGTGGTTAAATGTACAGATTGCCTAAAAGGGAGAAAAAATAATATAAAAAATCTTTCACATTTTTCATTAACAACCTGACACTTTATGCCAAGCACAAATGGCAAACAAAAGTTCAGTTAATCAACAATCAAAAGACACAAAATGTAACTTTTAACAGGCGTGGCATCCTTAATGCTAAATACAGTTTAATGAAAAAACTGAATATCTATTTAAATGCAAAATTCATACAATAAATAACAAATAAAAAAAGGAAAATGGATTTAATCACAATTTCAGATTACACAAGAAGCATGAAGCTGCTGATTTTGTTCAGGGAAAACTTTACACCATCTATTACAATACATTTCACATGAAACAAATAGAGTAGACATTTATGTGGCGATGGATAGCTTTGCTGATATTTTTTTTATCATTTTGCACTAGCAAGTCCTGCTTTCCCTTAAACAAATCTACACTGAATAAAAATTAAATAAAAATATCCAAATAAAAATTATTAGACCGATATTTCTTCATACCATTTATTTGCAGTGATATCACCGAGAAAGTACTCAGTTTCTGAAATAAACAGGTTACCACATCTAGCATCCCCAACCAAAAGGAAACAAAGCATCTCTAAGTTTACATATCATCTCTTTTGACATTAACCAAAAAGAAACAAATACGATATTCAACAGATAGATAAAAATAATTTCAAATGTTAAGGTTAACAGCAGAGAGCTTGGAAAAAAATTAAAAGTAATAATTGATAACAATCAGTCAAAAAACTTTTTTCTCCAGTGTAAGATATAGAGGGGACACACCTGTGCATTTGTGGATTTTTTCTTGATTGCAGAAGTATGAGTTGCTGGCAGTTGGTGTATGAGTGAATATGTGTTGGGTTTCAGTGTTTGTAGAATGGTTGGAAAATGACTTAAGTACTTGATATTGCATCAAATTTTGCTAAAAGCTTGGTGATATTCAAGCTGAAACATGGTTCCAAGTAATTTTTGGCTGTTTCCCAAGCTGAAAATGGAACTAAACGGGACCCGATTTGAGAGAAGAGAAGACATCATGTGGAAGGCAATTGTACAATTGCTGACCATTCCAAAAACTGTATTTCAGAGATGTTTACAACAATGGCGAGAGTGCTTGGAGAAAAGTATCCATTATTAAGGAGACTACACTGAAGGGAATTAGTGTTTTGGATTTCCAAATCAATAAACATATTTTTGCCAACCAAAGATACTTTTCTGACAACAGCATACTATGTCACTTCTAGTGGCAAAAGGATCAGAAATGCTATTCCTTGTCCACTGACCTTATCAATGCTATCAGAATTCCCAGAACCATCTCTCAGTGATTAAATAATGTTGCCGTATATGTTCGAAAGCCTGCTGCATGCGTTCCACTGCAAGGACAGCAGAGACTAAGTTCCTGTAAGACAACTAGGATCAGGGAAAGCAGTCCACAGTCCCGTTCTGTAACAAATTCTGCTACAAGATAGATATTGATTCTGGACAACAGGCCGTGTAGAGAGCGGAGGAGTCATTATTCTTACCAAAATGCTCAAAAAACTCATATCTGGGGTCCGACACTAATTGCATGGACATGTAACATTTGAAGTAGCGGGACGTCTCATAGCTTTCATAGAGGCATAGTGACCTACACTAAAACTCTTCTGGATCCTGTCTACCTTTTCCAAGGTAATTTCGTCAAGCTTTTCTGTTCACAAATGATATTGCCTGCCCACAGAAGTCAGATGAAGTCTTTAACACTAGACGAAATAGTGGGTAAGACCTAAACCCCATAAAGCCAACGAGGGCAACATCTCTGTAGTGCTTTTAGGGACTTTGTCGACAGAAATAAATCTCTGATTCAAGTAAGAAATTGAATTTGTGCTGACACACTAATCAGACAGAAACCCCAAGCTGTACTCAACAATTTAATGGACAGCATGCAAAAGAGATGTGAAATATGCATCAGTGTTTGAGGAAATCACACTGCACACAGATGATTGTATAGATGAAATCCTGAAAACATGTACCTTTCCTAACTGCCAGAAATAGCTGTAAGGAGTACAGTTTTTCTCCATTTCAGTTTTACCATATGGTGATATCTGCACAATTCCGCATAGCAAAGATAATTCAGGATCTCTCTATGTCATTTTGTTAAAGTTACTATCATTAATTATGATGAAAATGACATTGTTCCTTACCAGTTACAACACATTCTTAAACAGAAGCCCTTCCTTCTGAAGGCTGGAAGTTTAGTGACGTGACAAACTGCTGGCTATCTTGATGGGGTGTGAAAGATGACCCCTTCACCCAAACAAAGGCTATCTCGATGAGGTCATTCAGATGGCTATAAATAGTTAGGGGAATTTCGTTCTTGGTTATTAGAGGATGTGTAAGCAAACCACAGTGTTTTAGTATGTTGAATGTTTAATTTAATCTTGATTTTTTCCAGTTTTCATTATACCTTTAAAAATGTTCTGTGCCATCATGCTGCAGAAATTATAATCGCATCCACTGCTACTGTATGCGAGGCAGTTTCACTCTAGGTTTCCTTTTCTTTTCTTTTTCGTCAAACTCTTGTGAAGTGTGCAGTTACGATCATCCTTCACAACATGAAATTCGATTTTTCTGTCCTCACCTCAATGCCGACGTATCACCGGAGCCTATGGCTAAAATTTTATTGCTATAAAGCTTTTAGCTAAAATAGGAAATCTTTAATAAAATTAGTAATAGATAATCCTTAGCAATTTTGATGTCCGCTGGTAGAAAGATGTGTTGACCTCGCCAACATCTTTATTTAGTTCTTAGAAAAATACAAAATAAAATACAGAATAGAATGGTAGACATAATATGTACATCAGATTCAGATCAAAATTATATTACTTTAGAAACCATTATACTAATGTATAATTTTAAATACATAATATTGATTTACAAAGATACAATTAGAGAATAATTATATTAAAATACAGAAATATAATCAAAAAGAGTACACATGTTCTTCATTACGACATATATGTTCTATAAATTTTGATATCAGAATACGTCCCTTTTCCATCGAAATATATTTTCTGATTAGTACGATAGTAAGTTTCGTAGGAAAGATATCTTGTCTTTGTTGATTTAGGATAGGGTAGTCCAAGATCATATGAATTGCATCTGCATTGTCCAATCCACATTGACATCGACATATTTCTCCTTTTATTTGAATCTGTTTATATATGATGGAAAGCAGCCGTGATTTGTTAATAATTGATTTAGGAAGAAATCACTATAGTGTCTTTTATAAGAAACTTTTGGGAGTAATCGGAACGTGGAGCGTCCTGTGTCTTCATTTTCCCATCTATCTTGCCATAATTTGAGAACTTCTTCTTTAGCTGATCGAATCATAAAACTTAATGGAATCTTACATTGTTTTTGATTTGAAGAGTATATTCCTTTCTTAGCTAATTCATCAGCTTTCTCATTGCCTATGAATCCACGGTGTCCCTTGATCCAGTGGATTTTTGTATTTGTATATGATAATAATTTCTTTATTTCAATGATCTGCTGATCAGGGATGTTATATTTAGCGATCGATTTTAACACCGCTTGACTATCTGAGTAGATATGCGCTGATTTATTATGAGTTTTCAGCCATGAAAGGGCCTCTTTGAAGGGTAGTGCCTCAGCTTGGTAAACAGAGCATCGCGGATCCAGGCCCAGTGAGAAGCCTTCTTGAAATGTTCCGTTGTAGTAGATACAGAAGCCGGCACCTGTGCCGTCATTTTAGATCCATCAGTGTAGACTTCTAAATCCTTCTGTATTGGGGGAGAATTATCCCATTGATAAACTTTAATTTTAGCCGGCCGACTATGCCATTTATGTAATGGCAATGAGATTTCTTCAAGGGGAATATTTAAATCTTGATATTTGAAGTCTCCCCGACGTCTCCTCGTGTGTTGAATCGCACTTTCTATATTTAGTTTTAGATCTAGAGGTAATAAACCTGCAAGCACTTGAAGAGAAGCAGTTGAGACTGTTTTGTAGCTTCTGGTAATTGCTAGTAATATTACTCGTTGGACTGCTTGAGCTTTTAATCTCATTTTAACTATTGGTTGATACCACCATGCATCACAAGCATAAAGTGCTACTCTTTCTAGGGCTCTTTTATATAGTTCTTTCAGAACTTGTTTTGTTAATCCTGGAAGTTTTAGAAGATTATTTATTATCTCACAAAGTTTTGTCTTTATGTAATCCAAGTGTGGAAGCCAGGTAGTGCATTCGTCTATTATAATGCCTAGATATTTTATATATTTTTAACGCTTTATAATTATGTTGCCCATTTTAATCGTTGGAGCGGAATGAGCTGCTCCCCGTTTTTTTTAGAGTAATGATTTATGACTTGATTTCTCGGGCGCAAAACGTAGTTTGCACATAGTAGCCCAGTCCAATAGTTTGTTCAATGCTTCTTTTGCTTTTATTTGAACTTGTTGATAAGTCGATCCTGTAATTATAAGCAATACGTCATCAGCGTAAGCTTGAATGTGAACGAAATTTCCAAAATCCATCTTTAGTGCAGTATTTATAATTATGTTCCAAAAAAGGGGTCCAGAATTAGACCCTTGCACGCATCCTTTTTCTTGGATCTGACTATGAATAGTTTGATTTATTTCACAAATAATCTTTCTATTAGTAAGCAAACTCTTGATTACATTATAGATATTCAATGGACATTTGAGGTTTCACAATTCCTGTAATAGGAATGTCCACCAGATGTTATTGAATGCACTTTTAATGTCAAGAGAAACTATGCTTGTGTAGTTGGAATTTTGTCTATTTTCATTTATAATTTGTATAATTGTATTAATAGCGTCCGAAGAACTTAATCCTGCAGTGAATCCATATTGTTTGATACTTAATTTGTGATTGGAAGTAAGGTAATAACTAAGTCTATTTGTCACTAATTTATGAAAAACTTTGCTCCAGGTATTCAATAGGCAGATTGGGCGATAAGCATCCGGGTATTTCGGATTTTCCCCCTCTTTAGAGAAAAGTACTAATTTTGCTTGTTTCCAGCATTCTGGAAATATACCTCTTCTTAATAGTTCATTTAACAATGTAAATTGGAGTTCTGGATTCGCATAGTAAAGTTCTAGTAGAATTTCTCTCGGGATTTTGTCAATTCCAGGAGCTTTGCCTGGATGTAAAGACTTGAAGGAGAATTCGATTTCTTCCTTCGAAAATGGGCGATCATTGGACGCTGAGTATTTGTTATTTAGGCCATTCCTGAGAGATATTTGTTCTGCATTACCTTCTGTTATGTCATCTTTTGGGAAATGAGGATCAAGCAAGAGTTGTATAGTTTCAGAGATTGAGTTCGTTTTCGTATTATCAGGTTTTAGCAACGTTCTAATTTGCAAAGGGGTTTGCATTTTCCTCTTAGCTATGTCATAGTGCGTTCCAAAGGGTGATGTTGGACATATACTTTCTAAATGTTTTTTCGATGCATTTCTTTTCTCGTATAAGATAGTACGTTTATATAGTGCTAAATTTCTTTTATATATTTGTTTATAAAAAGCTCGTAGTTCTTCATCAGATAGCTTTCTTTCAGCTGTGAGTTTCTTTCGAAGTATTGAAAGTTCTGTTGTCCACCATGGGACGCCTATATGTTTCCGTGTGATATGCTGGCTTTTGGCTTTTATTGCTTGTTCACAAAAGTCCTGTATTTTTTCAGTCCACCGAATAATGAGAGTATTTAAATTTGTGGTGTCTTTAACCACTTGTGTGGATATTGATCCAAAGTACGAACCCAATAATTCTTTAAGCCAGTCCATCTTGTCTAGCTTGTATTTTGGCATTGTAGCCGATATGTTCTCATAATTATAAATTTCGAAAGAGACATAACAATGATCACTTAAAGATATATGATCTTCTACTTGCCAGTTTTGAATGATAGATTGAGATCGTGTTGATCGATATGCTGTAATATCGATCCAACTTTTGCCTCTGGTACAGTTGAACGTAGGAGGGCTGTCAGGAACGTTTGCAAGAATAAATCTTTGTGCTACTAGGAATTCTCTTATTGTTCGACCCCGAGGGTCTTCGAAGAGTGAGCCCCATAATTCGCTTTTCCCATTTAGATCTCCTAGTATGATTGAATCATAATATGGAGATAGGTGATGTTCTATGTTGTTGAGGAGGAACTTGAGTTCCGTCAAGTCCGTTGTGGGAGGACTATAGCAATTGAACATCATTAGCTTAGTGTCTCCCATTTCTAGAGTAGTGATTATGAGTTGCGGATGTGTATAAGTATTTAAAATAGTGATCTTAGGATTAACTATAATCGTAGCCGTTTTGGGGAGAGAGTCCCTAGAGTAGATGACTCTAGTTTGAACAGGAAAACCTGCTGGAATTTCATTTAAGCAATATGGTTCTTGAGTATGTATAATATCATATTTATTAAGATTTGCTTTAAGCTGTGCCGTTGCTACGTGCGATCTTGCTAAGTTAATTTGAACTACTTTTATAAAATTCGTATTAGAGTTTTTATCCATAGTTGATATGCTTTTGAAGTTCCTCTATTTCCAACTGTCGACTTGGACAATCTTTTGAAAAACTCGAATGGTTGTCGTCAACCTGGTGCTCGCTATTTGAGTTTCGCTCGGCACAGTTAATGCATCTTTGGATATTATTATCACACTGTTTGTGTGTATGTCCTATTTCGCCACAATGGCCGCAGGCCTCTTCTGTTCGACACTGTTTTGAAATATGTCTAAATTGGCAACAACGATGACATTGTGTTGGTCCTAAATATTCTTTTAGACTAAATCTCTCCCAATTGAGGAAGATTTTCCTCGTCTTCATTAGAGATTTGTATGCTTCTGGTAAGACTTCGCAGACCCAGTGGTTTACTTTTTTCTGTTTAATAGGAAATTTAATTGTTAGACTTTGTTCCGTTAGCCCTTCATTTTGAGCCAATATATATCCTTTGATCTCTTCTGGGGTTAGATCCTTTGGTAAATTATATATTATGATTTTGGGGAGTCTCTTTTGAGGACGAACTATTGTTATGTCCTCTTTTAACTCCGGAAAGTTTTTGAGTTCCTTTTCCAGGATTTCCAAATCGGAGTCTTTTGTTGCCTCTATGAGTAGTCCCCCTTTGGACATGTTTTTGACTCGTTTTACTCCAATATGGAGTTTAGATGGGTCCACGTTTTTAAGAAGCTTTTTCTTTATGTTTTCTGAATTTTCTCCTTCTTTGGAGGGATACACAATAGTCACGTATTGCTTTTCTGGTTTCTTCCTGGATTTTGAAGCGTCTCTAGGAAGACGTTTCAAAATGTCGGCATATGTTGTTTTTTCAGTCTCTTTTAAAGATTTTATTTGGCTCTCCAGATGGGCCATTTCAACACATTGTTCTGTCAATAAATTAAATAAAAGTTGAAATTGATGTCTGATATCTGATGCTACTGCTCTATTTAGTCCAGTAGCTTTGCTTTTAAGAATAGTTTCTAAGTTGCCAATATAAGTTTGCCCCTCTTTGTCTTTAGAATCCATTTTTCTATTCTGTCTAAGAGTACCCTGGGGTTCACACTGGGTCAGTCAGTTGTAGGTTGATTAACTCAGGATTTCGACCCTCTATTGAGGGAGCCCCCCGACTACGCCAAGGTACCCGAGCACTCTGGGAAAGCACAATTAGCAAATGAATAATAAATTTCTAATATCGCATTTCATTAAATGAATCGCATTTCATATAACTAGTCGCTTTCCCAAGGGGGG
>KK117511.1:19966-36453 GCA_000611955.2 Stegodyphus mimosarum
CAAAAAAGTATGGGATAAGTTAAGCCTAACTTGAAATTTTAATTTATTAAGTATTTGCTTTTGTATTTAAAAGTGTTTATATATTAACGTTATGGAATTTCATTCATATTGTATACATTATGTATAATATTGTATACAGTTATAATGTATCAGTTAGTATAATTATGTAACCTGATTGTATGATTGCAAATATTCATTTAATTATTTTTAAAATCTCCACTTTTTGGCTTTTTGATTAACTTAATATCTTGAAACTTAAGTTCATACGCATATAGTAGAAAATGGAAATATTTAATTTAATATTTAATATATTTTTGTAATGCAAGTTTTTATAAAAAGCTTTAAAAGTAATAAACATGATCATGTTTTTTTAAAACTGTAAAATAAAGTCACAGTTCTGCATAAAATAAGAAATAAATTTGTAATGCAAAAAATGTCAAATATTAGTAAAATTTATGTTACTAAGAGTCCATTTCTTACCGCTCCCATACAGCAGGTAAGCACACATATGCTTGCTATTACCTATTCTATCCAGAAACAAACTGCATTTTAAGAAATCCTACATTGATTAATTTAAAATTAGTAATTAGGTCTACGTTAACATTTGCAGGATTTAGGTCTCTGAATTAATTACATGAGAGATTTCATGATAAAAATCCAGCACTTCTGAATACTACAATGAAAAATCTAATGTGTATGCCACGACTTACTTGTATGGCATATTAAATTATATGCAGTTTTTGCTGCACTTCATTTAAACTTATTTCCTCAAATTTCATTAAAGATAGATGTCTGAATTAATTTAGTTCTCAGTTTGTAGCAAAGCAAAAATATATAAAACTCAAAACATCTTCATTAAAAATTGAAAAATATAAAACACCAAACGCAGTTAACACAATTCTTACATTTACGATTAGAGTTTCTATGCAAAATCAAGCAATTTGGCCAGCGAGCAAGAAGGCAGATTTTTCGATTCATAAAACTGAGAGTTACTTTTGGTCCCACTCGGGAAAAAGACACTGCAGGTGCAGAAACTGAATTAATTCACTATTCTGCTAAATTTCAAAGATAAGCAAATATGGATGCTATGGTAATCAAAAATTAGGCTTAGTTGCACTTGAACAACTTTTAAACTGTTGATAATTCTACAACTATTGCATGCAGATTAACTAAAGGCATAAAATCTTTAACCAGAATACAAGAATAACAGAATTCAATCATTTTTTAAACCAAAAAAATGCACAATTTACCAACAGAAAAATTAAAAAAGCTGAGCTGAAAGAACCGTGTAACAGAGTGGGTATATATATATATATACTTTTGGTGTGGCTGAATGCAACCAAAAAGGGAGGTTTATAACTACGTATTATAGAAATCCTATATACAAAATTTCAATATTCCGAGATTGCTCATTTTTGAGTTATGCGGAATTCATACACACACATGTACATACAGACATCACAAAAAAAATCTCTTCTGGATAAAATTATAATTGGCTTGGGGAAAAAGAGTCCTTTATTCTGTCCTTATGTGCCGATGTCACGCAAAAACATCGTTAAATTGCATTCGAGAACTGTCAAAATGGATTTTTCATTGAAATATGATACGTAGAATTTTTCTTGATTACAATACTTCATTTACTTTGTACTATCCTATTATCTCATAGCAGTTTTCCTGACTTAATGAGGTTCTTCCACATTCACTCTACTTATGAGGATTCCAAATCTTGGCTAACATCTTGCTATTTATAAAAAATTAGGATTGGAATACAAATTCTGTGTATGTGTGCATATCAAATTAGTTCCTTTAATAGAAAGTTATAAATTGGCACTGTTGAAATATAAAAGCTCCTATCTTCCTTAAAAATATTACTTTCATTTGCTTTTTACGAATAGAAATTTTGTTCAATTTATTGTATCTTTGTTATACAGTTAAGAGACTTGAATATTACTAGCATTGGTGGGAAAGAAATCTAGCTTTTCATCATTATTTATTTTCAGTCAGTCATCACTTTAGAGTGTTATTTTAATTGTACAAATACAACATCATAAAATAATAATGTATTTTTGTACATAGGAATATGTTTCAATATTATATCTGTGCTTGAATTAAAAATATATTTTTTCTTCTCTCTCTGTATAAAGTTAAAAAAAAAGGAGAATAGTGTATATATATACATATGTAGGCCCAGTGGGGCAAGGGCTAGCATATCGCCCACCAATACCACAGCTCGGCAAGGTTGACTCAGCCTTTCTTCCTTTAAAAGAGGTGATAAGATGAGCACCAGCTCACTTGGGGACTAAACACCAAGGGTCCTGTGACAAGCAGAGCACTTGTCCACAGCAGATGCTCCTGCACCCTTGAGCCAACTGTCTAAAAAGCAGACATAAGGGCGCTATTTATATATACACAATGAAAAAAAAGAGAATAGTATGTATATATATATAATCTATACTATTCTCCCTTTTTACTATATATATAAATATCATTAGAAGAAACCATCCTGTTAGTAAAACATTAAAAACACATACAGTTTTGTGACAGAAAGTGGATGGCCAATGGCATTTGTTAGCGACCAGTTTGTGACATAACGATCCAGTAGTCGGGCTGCTGTTTAAGAAGGTATTAGGAGTTGTCAAGCAGGTAGGAATATAATTATGTTAATGTCTTGATTTTGGAATGCAAACTCGGTAACTATTATTCAGAAAATGATGTAATAATATTTTGTACATATTTTTCTAAGCACACACTCTACATCACTTACGTGACAAATTGTGTATTTAAAATATCATCCAAATTTGCTCCTTTCAGTTTAATGGCTTGCATATAATAACATATAAATTGGTACAAATATATGTTATAACACATCTAAGTATCAATTCATGAATGCAATTATTGGGCATGATTAATAAACTATTTATAGTATTACATAACTTTGTCTAATAAATTAATACTATAAGTAAATAAATGCTAAAAGAAATAAATTGCACATACATATACCTTAATTTACTCCATCGTTTGGTTATCATGTCCATACCTCTTATTATAAATAATCATTGGAACCATGGTATGCACTATAAATGTACGTCTATGTAACATATTTTTTACTTTAGAAATGGATATCAAAATTGTAGTTTATTCCCATTTTTTATTCTAATATATATCCTCACAATCCCATTCAAATTACTTTTTCCATTTCATTTGAGACAATAATTCAAGTCGTTTTTCAGTGATTCACATGTAATGGCATCCATTCACATTTCACTGATGAACAGAAGTTGAAAATCTGAATTCAAGTCTGGAACATCATCAAAAGCAGACTCTACCACAGTTATGAAAAAAACTTACACAGGAGGAAACTTTTGCCTTCAGATACCTATTTTAAATAATAAATTACAGTACAAATGATATATCATGTATACTCATGTTATTAATTTTATTTGGGAAACAACAGTACACAATTAAATACTAATATGATAAAGAAGAAGAAATAAAAGATATATACTAAAACATATCTTTATTACAGACATTTTTATTCAGATTTACAATTCTGCACATATATATGATAATTTTCACTTCAACTCATATTTGTTCCTAATTTATATCAAGATCAATTTCTGCATTTGACAAGAGTAATAAATTTCATAATAAATGCAAGAATAATTAATTACCAATAACTTTGTAATTAATTTCGCCTTGTCGATTAAAGTATAAAAATGGTGCTTTTAGTATCTTAAATAACAGCATGAAATTCCTTCGTATGTACCTTCATTTTACATGTACAATATAAGCAGTCATTTAATATTGGTTTTTGTGCCAATTAAATCCTAATAAAAATAATGAAATGCATAATTAACTATGAATCATTTGTATTTGTGAGATTTACTGTACAGGACACCTAATATTACACTATTAAATGATTTTGAAAATATTTAAACTTTATTCACATATGAACAAGTCTTGTGGTTAATTCATTCAAGACACATATTTGTGTTCTGCTACATATTTGATACCGTCTGAGTATCTGCACCCCTGCTGAAAAGTCACAACAAAGTATTCAGGCAATGCAGGGTGTTATGGATAAACATTTAAGTGGCAATCTAGATACTAGCTGTATATGTAGAATCCACATATCATCTGATTCAGATGGCTTTGCACTTTAGAAATTTCAGCCACAGGGAATGTAAATTAATATCCATCCTATGGGAATTTCAGAGTTTTAACATAGCAATGGAAGGGATATTGTGGCTCACTTACAAGCTTCATGCATTGCATTCCTCTTTCTTATTTTATGATTTTAGTGTTAAGTTTCTGCACTTTCTAATATTTTTTTCGAATTGGGATTGCTGTGTACAGTGATCTCATTTCAACAACATTTTTCATTTGAAGAACAAGAATGCATAAAACCAAGATGTATGCATGTCTTGTAGATAAACAGGCAACACTGGATTCACTATTGAAAGAGATGTAAAGCTAGCCAAACAAATATTTCTCTTCAATCATCAATAAGTCATCAATAAGTCTGTAAATGTTTTTCAAAGTCAGTGATATTTTGTTGGGGGTGTGGAGATTAAGGATGTATCACATATTTATTTAATTCTGCAGGTACATGTTTCTATATTCATTTATATGCACTGTTTTGAATCTTAAAGGTAGATTATTTCTTCAAAAAACCTTACTGCATAATAAAATATAGTGTGTACATTTTTTTAATACTTTTGAAAAAAGAAAAATTTTTTAATACTTTTGAAAATTACACAAAATATTTAAAGTTAATTTTTTCTGTGTGTCTTATTCCACAAAAGAAAGGAAAATACTGATGCAGACAGCCTGGTAAAAGACAATTCAAAGATAAATCTCCAGATATGGTGATAACGATTCAAATTGGTAGAGTAGAGTCCCGCTAACCCGCCTCCCGATATAACGACATTCCACATAACTCAACAACTTTTTAAGGAACTTTTTAAAGTAATCTTTATCGTAAACAGAGCAAATATTACACACAGTACCTGTAATTATTATTTATGCATATGTCTTTCCTGTTTTGTTCAAAGATTTCAGTATTTTTTCTTTTCTATAATTTTTGCTTTTTCGCATTGTGCCATTAATTCTTGTTAACTGCCTAACAAATTTCAAGATATGTTGTAATACTTGGAAATGCTGTTTGCTTTAAGGTATGAAGAAAGTCAGGCAGCGCTTGGCTCACATTTCTTTCTATTATTACAAAATGTTAGGAGACTTGTCTGAAGTTTTGTGACTGCATCTCATTGCAAACTAAACTCACAACAGTTCATTATGGGTATCATTCCTCAGTTCACATCCAGGTGTATAAGTGTTACATATTTTGGGGAACTTGTTATTCTGTAAAGTGAAAATATCGTTCAAAATAAAAGAAAACAAACTAACATGACAATAGAACTAGATGCCTTAAAGAGACTGGACAAAGCGGAAAGCATAAACAAAATTACTATGGATTTAGATGCTGGATGGACTACTTTCATATGCTGGAAAAAGAAGGGGTCTGAAATTGAGTCTTGGTGTGTGAGAAGAGCTTGTATGGATAGTTTAAAGGAAAGAAAAAGTATGAAAGGTTCTGAATATGAAAAACTGAGCAAGGCACTTTACTTCTGATCAAACAGCAAGGGGAATACCCATTTCAAGACAAATTTTACAAGAAAAAGCTCTAAAATTGGAGTTACTACCCAGATAGATTTTCAACTGGTTCAAAGTAGAAACGGACTCATTGACTCATCTCCCATATGTTTCTACTCGGTCGAAGTGACCATTTACATTATCCGGGAAGTTGTACCAAGTGGCTTGCTATGAGTCACTCGGTGCTTACTCGGAGAAGTGTAAAGTGGAATTTAGCCATTTTCCCATTTTGAATAATATAGGTTGGTTTTATTATTTTTTCATAAACATTTAAATGCACAATATATTACGAGTTCTTTAAAAACAAATGACACTTTTCTCAAATCACTTAAAAGTAAGGAATACAAAGCCACAAGAAGAGAAAATACCTGCTGTTAGAGACAGCAAATCGATGCAAAAAATAATTCTAATTGAAAACAGAGCAATACGAGCCTGGAAATTGTGGCAACATAAAAGTGTAGATAAGCTAATAAACTGATCAACTCTAAAGGAATTAATGAGATATAATTATCTTTCTATACGAAATTATTTTTACTTTTTATTAAATACAACATCTATATGTATTACTCCTTTTAAAAACATCATTTCTGACAAATTTTGTTATGTATATGGCTGAAAGGATATTTGTAAAAATTAAAATGGATTATTTTGCTACAATCTATGAGCAGCTATTGACCTTCAGCAAAACTCAGATCACATAAATTTATGAGTGTTAGAGAAAAAACTTAAATATAATATAATGGTATACTTCCAATGAGGAGTATATAGACATTCATATAATTATCAGATTAAAATAATAATAAATTATTTAAATATTCTGAAAAATATAGATGCATTAAACTCTGTAAAATATAGATGCTTTGAGCTAGAATACACAAAAAGTCAATATCCCATCTTGTCGGAAGCAAAGTCTATTTCTTTGAAAGTAACATGAAAAATGTATAGAAAATTCAAACTGGCATATATAACGATAATAAAAGTTGGAAATTTCAAAAACATAGTCCTTTGCAAAGTCCTTAATTATCAAGGTATTTGTACTTTACTGGTTGCAAACAGTCTTTTGTGCTTTCTCAGAGTAAATAAAATAATATGAAAAATACAAGTTGAAACGTGACAGTCTCTTGGTCCACATTACGGCACATTTGCAGGACTCTACTGTAATCCAATTAAAGAGCTGTTTGTAGGTTGCAACGATTCTTATTGCATTCCTGTTGCTGCAGTTTGTACACCGAATCAAACTCATCATCATCTTCATGTAATTAAGTCTCTAGTGTAGAATTGGGTGCCTCTTGAATTGGCAACAAATTTTGTTTAATTTTGCCGATGAGTAACTTTGTTTTAACCTTATATGACATCATCAGCCTCCTGTTTTTTTTTTTTTTTTCTTTTTAAGTGAAAATAGATTGATGTGATCATGGACAAATTGAAGGCAGTGTGCAATGCCAAGTTTCTGCAATTCTCTGTTTTTTTAACTGAAAATAGATCGATGTGTACATGGACACCAAGTTTGTGCACTTCTTTAACTTCTTATTTGGCTTTGTGTAGCAACCATCTTGAAATAGTGCCTTCTGGCATTGATCTTGACATCAAAAACAAATCGCCTTAAAAACAAGGGGCAAATAGCTTCGAAGGGTATTTTATCCTTATTTTATCCATATTTCTGCCACCAGATGAATGCCACTAAGCACAGTTTCAAATGGCGAGTTGTGGTACCTCCGTTTCTTGTTCTGCCATTTTTAAAAACAGCATACCCGATCAATAAATAATTTGGCATATGACTTGCAGGAGGAATACTGATAGTAATCAGCAATATATGAACTTTTCTAAGAAACTAACAGCATCACCTTTATTGTTTGATAGATCTCATAGACCTAAGACAGAAACATAGATTCTGAAAAAAGAATTCATTCTTAACATTAAGATAACTTACCATATATAATGTCATAGTATTTATCCTAAATATCATGTTTAAAAACTATGCTCGACTAAGATATATCATATATTTTCTGCTACCTTTATGTTTGGTATTATGTTTAAAATCATTGCCAATTAACTGTTGGCATATTTGATGAGTAAAAAATGTAATGCCACCAACGGGTTTTCTGCTACATAAAAACCAAGAAAGGATTTTGGCATTCATGGTGTTAACAGAGATTAAAGCTATTTTAGTTAAATTTTCAACATATACATTTGTATCTTAATTTATGCAGATAACAGTTACACAACATGGTGAATTAGTCTTATGGCACATGCCTCTTTTAAATTTAATTAATAAGAATATCGATTAAAATGCATTAAGTGTATCTAACAAAAATCTTACATGTACGAATTTTAAAGGTTAGCTTAAACTTTATTACATTCATTCTTGATGTATAAAATATTAACAAAAAATTAATTATCAAGGTATTTCCAAAACTCATCCCATAATCTACATTTTATGTATATGTTTATAAGTTTTTGTTTTTGGCCTTAATAACGTTTTCAAATAAGGAAAAGAAACATCTAAAATATAAAACTTGAAATGTCTGTCTTAAGATATTAGACTTCTTTAATAAAATATGTTGATGATATCAATATTTTTCATCTATGTCACTCTTTAGACTGTAAATAATTTATTAGAAAGCATTTATAGTTATAATTCTAAAAAAATGAAAAAAAAAAGTTACAAAAGTTTTGAATAAATATCTAATACATATGCATTTCTTACCTGCATCAGAATATTTCCCAAATGACCCATTCTTCAAAACATCTTTCTACATACTTTATACACATGCAGTTCCTCTACTTTATACATCCAAGATTTGCCCGAAAATCTTTTAAGATTTCATTCCTCCTTTCCAATTCAACATGAGACAACCTTGTATTCTTTTTCTGAATGTTATGCACTAACTGTAAAATGTATTTGGTAGTGTAGCTGGGTAGTCATGGTCTTCAGTACGTGTTCATTATAGATGAAAGTACCTAATACACTATTTCACTACAAGCACAATCCATCGCATTTCCATCAGGAAACACAAAGCTGTCCTTTGTATCTGCATTAAGTTAAAAAAAGGAGAAATTTAATGCAAAAGACACAAAAGTTACAGTACAGATATTGGTGACAAGCCACACTTCAGGATTTCATTATTAGAAGTATTCCAAACTGACTTCTCTTCAGCGTACAAAAATATACAGTTAGAGTAGATTGAAGGGTACATTTTGGATTATTGCGACGTTGTTGTTTCATTTATAATAACCTGAGTAGTTCAATGTTATGCAAACCCTATTATGATATAATTGGTTGTGTGACTGTGGTGAATTGACTGATGGGATTTGTAAGTGTTGGATGTTTGTTAGAAAGTATGTTGCTTATTTTATGGTTTACACGGTAAAATGGCCAAAGTGGTGAGATCAATTTGAAGTTTCTGTACAATTTGGAACGAAAGGGAAGAAAACATTAATTGATTGGTGTGTAAATGAAGGTTTACTTAGGAGTAATAATAAGTCTCCTGTTTGTAGGAAGGAAATGTGTATGGTCGAATGTTGAAGGATACCAGCACTACAGAGGATATTTCTGACACTTATTTTTGTGAATTTAAGTGGCGATGCCAGTATACAGATTCTGGTTCAGATTAGTTTCATTTAAAATGTAATTTATTGAGGTCATATATTGTTTGTTGGCTGCTCATCTGACTTTTTAAGTGAATATATATCTATGTGTACATGGACAAAGGGAGTGCACTATGCCTATTTTGTACAATTCTGGGAAATTTTTTTTAGTGAAAACAGGTAAACGTGCACAAACTCGGTGTCCATGTACCGCCAAAAATTGCCAAGGGGCACCTGTTAATATATCTTTACCAAATATGTTTCTACAGATTCTTCTATTCATATGACTTTCTGCATATAGTATCACACATGAGATTCCTCTCCGCTATGGATATACTTAAATCATCCTTTTAACTTTCACAAATTGCACAAAATGTTCCTCTGAGGTATGAATGTTTTTTTTTTTTTAAATTACCCTTTAATCTAAATTGTATATTACATACTTGACACAGATGAGATTTTTGTCCTGCATAAACAAGCATGCAGGACATTCAAACTATCTTTCTGACCAAATGTTAACCTACTTTGCAAGTATGAGGTTTCTCCTAAGTGTACAAGCACATACTCATGTAAATTATACTTTAAACAAAATGACTTCTTATATACTTCACACAGATAAACTTTCTCTATCGAATGAATATGCATACGCTGCTTCAAAGTCCAGTTATGACTAAGTGACTTCTTACATATTTCACACACATTACGGTTTCTCACCTTTGTGAATTAGCATATGCTTATTTAAACCACTCTTAATCCTAAATGTGTTCTTACATACTTCACACACATAAGGTTTCACACCTTTGTGGACACGCATATGACGATGTAAATGACCCTTTTGACTAAATGACTTCTTACATATTTCACACACATAACCATTCTCTCCAGTGTGAATCAGCACATGCCTGTTTAAATTATTCTCTTGACTGAATGATTTCTTACATATTTCACACACATAAGGTTTCTCTCTTGCATGAAAATGCATATGCAACTCTAAATTCATGTTATTAGGAAATGACTTCTTACATACTTCACACACACAAGGTTTCTCACGTGTGTGAATAAGCATATGCCTGTTTAAGTTACGTTTAAGACTAAATGATGTCTTACATACTTCACACACATGAGGTTTCTCTCCTGTGTGAATAAGCAAATGATTGTTTAAACTCTGCTTACGAGCAAACGCCTTTTTACATACTTCACACTGATAAGTTTTCTCTCCTGTGTGAATAAGAAAATGAATTTTTAAATTACACTTCTGGTTAAATGACTTTTTACATACTTCACACACATAAGGTCTCTCTCCTGCATGAATTTGCATATGTGTGTTTAAATGACTCTTACTTCTAACTGATTTCTTACAAACTTTACACACATAAGGTTTTTCTCCTGTGTGAATAAGCATATGTCTATTTAAATGAGGCTTTTGACTAAATGGCTTCTTACATACTTCACACATATAAAGTTTCTCTCCTGAGTGAATAAGCATATGTGTATTTAACTTATCCTTTGCAGTAAATGAATTTTTACATACTTCACATTTATGAGTTTTCTCCTTTGCATGAATAAGCATATGCTTATTAAAAATATCTTTAAGAGTAAACGATTCCTTACATAATTTACACACATGAAGCTTCTCTCTTGTGTGAATAAAGCTATGCCTTTTTAATGTATCCTTTGCAGAAAATAACTTCTCACATATTTCACATTTATGAGATTTCTCTCCTGTATGAATACGCATATGCCTATTTAAATCACACTTTCGTCTAAATAACTTTGCACATATTTCACACGCATGAGATTTTACTCCTGTGTGAATAAGCATATGAGTATTTAAACTACATTTTTGAGTAAATATTTTCTTACATGTTTCACATATATGAGATTTTCCTTTTGTATGAAAAATCATATTTGTTTAAAACGCGATCTTGATTGTGTAATTGATTCCATACCTCATATACATCAGCTTTTCTCCTGTGAGGGTATGCATATGCTCTTTCAATTAATTTGTTGCCTACAAATTTAATATGAATTTTCAAACCGTATAATTTGCTTCATACCGCAGGATGATGTTCAGGGATGAAAATGTGTTGGTTGACTGAAGTTTTATCCAAAGCAGTTCTTCGGTGCTTCACTCTAATTTTCCGTGCGTTGCGAAAATGCATGTGATTATCTTTATAAAAATATCAAAACATATCATGCATCAGATTTATCTGGTATGTGACACATGCATGTTTTGATTTCCACGAACACTCAATTATTGGCCTGTTTCATAGAAATACGATTTTTGTACGATTATATATACATTATTAAACTTATGACGTTAAGCCATATATGCCCACAATTATTACATGAAATTTTGCTTCCTTAAACCAGTTCTTAACAGTTTAAAGAAGTTATTTACTTTAAGGAAAATTCTTTGCGTAACAAAGTCCTCAAAAGTTTTTTTTGCACCGCTAAGTCTTTATGCCCTCAGGTCGACGAAGGAAAGCTATTCGCAATTTATAGCGAAACGCTCGCTCTCTGGTAGCGATATCACTGACACAAAAATAACGCTGAAATGAATCGGCAGTGCTGGTGTGTTATCGTGTACTGTGAAAGTTGAATTTATGAAAATAGTGTGCGCAAAGAAACAAGACAATACAAACTGTTCTCTACCTCAGTGTGCTTCAAAAGGTTCTAAAAATCCGGAAGTAATTTTCCGTAAATTTCCAAAAGCAAAGAGTAGGTTTAGAGTCTTGCTTTGGAAATAACATTCTTGTTTGTCGAAGAGACGAATAGATAAGCGTGCTGCGTACTAGAAAAATCTGTTTTATCCCGAATGTGTATATGTGTCAAACATTTCACACCTAGTGATTATAATTTTCTACGTAAGTATATTTCACATTTTTCCTATCATATCGTGTATATAATTTCAAATTATGCCTTATTTTCTAATCTATGATAAGTTAAAAACAAAAGGCAAATAATTACATATCTGTAACTACTGTGCTGATTACTCTTGAAATGTGTAGTGGATACATTTCAAGAGGCAGACTTTCAGATCAAGGCATCAGAAACTATATAGGTATTGTACAGTCGGTCACAAAAGTATTTGAACACCAGAACCCATTCAGAAAATATACTTTTCAGATGTGGAGGGGAAACAAACTTTATATTATCTAGCTAGACGAGGAAACAAAATGGTCGTTCAAGTCTATTTCGTTTCAATGAGGAAACAAAATGGTCGTTCAAATCCATTTCGGTTTGACGAGGAAACAAAATGGTCATTCATGTGGCCACATCATTCGCATTAATGAAGCGCCATCCGTGAAACTTCTAGCATGCATTTTTCATTCGCCAGAGTGGCAACAGTAAGCCTTCGACAAGAAAAAGAACATTGACTGATATTCTGACTGTATTATTCTATATCCAAAAAATTTAAATAAATATTTATCTTCTTGGAGTCAGAACGACGTTAAACATTTCCTGTGTTCCAAACTTCTACACTGGTTTCACCGAATGCGATCCAATTCAACTCATGAAGTGTAAGATGAAAAAGACCGTACGATGTTTCTGTAATGTATCGAGATGTCATTGACATTACACGCACTTTATAAATAGTCACCTGTTATCTAATACATGTTAAGGACAGGGTCGTAAGCATCTACTTACCCATTTTAAAGTTCCGCAGTTTATTTTATGAGTTCGACGTTGGATAGAATGATAGTTTCGATTTCGAAGTGCTTCTGGTGCGCATGAAATGCATCAGGAATTGATGGTTTGATTGTTTTTATGCGTCTATCCAAAAAAAAAAAAAATCCGAGCGTTTGTGGGACTGAAATACTCTTAAAAGGGGAAGTCAACTTTAAAAATTGTTGTTCTATATTGTAATATGTCTTCAGCGGTAATGTATGCAATTAGAATTTTTTGAATGCATCAAATGTGTCAAGAATGAATGAACTAGTTTTTACTAAAGAAACGTTATCCGAAAAAGTTTAAGCAGTAAAAAATAAAAAGTTGGATAAAGGTAGCTGCACTTCCGTTAAGCCTAGTTCTACTATGGCTGAAGGTGAAGAAAATAAAGAAACCGAAACTAATGCCACATCTGCGACGGTCGCCAGGGTCAGCATCAAAATTCCCCCGTTTTGGAAAACCTGACCCCAAATATAGTTTCTTCAGATTGAAGCCCAATTTCGCAATGCTGGATTAACGGCTGATCAAACAAAATACGATTATATTATCTATTGAAACAGGGACATTGTCACAAATCTCTGATATTCTCACCAAACCACCAGATAACGGCTAATATCTGGCCATTAAAAAGAGGCTGATTGAAATTTTTGCCGACACTGAAACACAGGAACTTTTGACCGAATTAGAACTGGGTGACAAGAAACCATTCCAACTTCTCTGCGAAATGCGTAACTTGGCGGCTGAGATCGTGCCAGATTAATTTTTTGAAAAGATTGTGGATGCAACAACTACCACGTAATATGCGGAGCATTTTATCTGTAAGCAGTGATGATTTGTCCAAATTGTCTACAATGGCTGACAAATTATGGGAATTAAATCCCAATTCACCCCAGGTAGCGCGCATTGTGTCTTCCTCATCTGATAACATTACAGCCGCAGATCTACAGAAACAGATAATTAAACTTGACACTGCAGATAGCAGAAATGAATAGGCGTAGAAATCCCAGTCCACAAAGACGACGATACAGGTCGTATTCCAGAAATCGCTTCAAAAATAAAAATAACCCAAATAATTGTTATTTTCATCAACGCTTTGGTGGCATAGCGTACAAGTCCACCCCATCATGTAAATATCAGTCCCGAAACAGGAAAAATGAATCCCCAGCCTTTTATCCCCGGCACTGGCTTTTATCATTGCGGATGTTAATAAATCTATCATCGAAATAGACATTCTTTCACATTTTAATTTGTTAGTTGATAGTTAAAGTAGAAAATTAATCGATGGCACCACCTCATTAAGGATTAAAGCTGCTTTGTGTAACAATAGCGTCACTCCTAAATTCATTGCTAATACTTTTCAAAACCCTTATAGAGCCGTCCTAAAAAATTTCCCAACTTACTTAAACCCAACATAAAAAGCAATTAAATTAAAGAATATGATGTGCAACATTACATCGAAACCAAAGGTAACCCTGTATCCTTTAAACTCAGAAGACTTTCTCAAGAAAAGCTGATTGCCGCGAAAAAGGAATCCGATTATATCCTGCAGGAAGGTCTCTGCAGACCATCCAAAAGCAGCTGGTCAAGTCCATTACCCCTCAATTTTAAAAAAAACAGTGACTGGAAACCATGTTGCTTTTACCTTGATCTTAATGCAAATACTGTTCCAGACCGTTACCCACTACCAGTTCTAACTGTAATCATATTCTGCATGGAAAAACGATTTTTTCAACCATATTTTTGATAAGAGCCTACCAACAGATTCCTGTGTATGAAGCTCACATTCCGAAGACCGCCATCATAATACCTTTCGGACTTTTTGAATTTCCTTATATGACATTTGGCTTACGCAACGTTGCACAAACCTTCCAAAGGTTTATGAAGACAGTGCTTAGCGGCCTAGACTTTGTATTTTGTTATCTCGACGACATCCTCATCGCCTCGCCAGACACTGAAACACACAAAAAACATCTTGAATTAATTTTCTGAAAGCAAAAAACATCTTGAATTAATCTTCCAAAGATTCAATAACTACGAACTGTGCATAAACATTGCAAAAGTCAAATTTGGTCTGAGCGAAGTTGAATTTTTAGGATATGAAATATCAACGGAAGGAATGAAGTCTCTTCCATCGAAAGTCAATACAATTAAAGAATATCCGGCATGGTGAACTTTTACCCTCGTTTCATTCCAAACTACGCCAAACTACAACAACCCCTGACAATCTTGCTTAAAGGGGTGAAGAAAAACAGCAAAAAATCTTTAATTTGGACAGAAGATTTCAGAAAACGTTCACTGATATCAAAAGCGCGCTGTGCAACTCTGTAATGTTAGTTCACCCCAATCAAGCGGCGCAGATAACCTTAATAACAGGTGCATCTGATCCGGCCTTGGGTGCGGTGATTCATCAACTATCCTATAATGGCAAACAACCGCTAAGCTTTTTCTCCCGACTCCTCCCACCAACACAGAGAAATTACAGTGCATACGATCGAGAACTACTTGCAATCTACCTAGCGGTAAAACATTTTAAACACATTCTGGAAAGCCGATCATTTACTATCTTCACTGATCATAAAGCTATCACTTTCGCCTTCCACCAGAATTTAAATAAAGCCTCTCCAAGAAAGTACGGCAGTTGAACTACAGACATTCGCTACATTTCTGGAGAAGAAAACATTGTAGATGACACACTATAAAGAATTGACACCATCTATCCCAGCTCCAATTTACTATACATTTATAGCAGATTGCCAGGAGGATGAAGATCTCAGGGTTCTTAAATGAAATTCAGTTTCACAATAGTACAAATTCCTGTTGCGCATAGCAATGAGAAAATTTATTGTGATACCGCCACTAATTTTAACAGGTCATACATTCCGAAAGAATTTCGCGAACAAGTATTTTTCTCTATACATAACTTATTCCATCCTGGAATTCGTGCAACAACGAAGCTGGTGACAAAAGGATTCATTTGGCCTGGCATAAACAAAGACTGTCAGCTGTGGTCTACAGCATGTTTTCATTACCAAAGAGCCAAAATATACAAACATACCCAAGCTCCAGCTGCTGAATTCAAAGTCCCAATCAACGTTTCAATCACCCTAATATCTTTGTTGGCCCTTTACCATCTTGCAAATGTTTTAGGTACCTGGTTACCATCATCGATAGATTCACTCGGTAGATCGAAGCTTTAGCTCTGGAAGACGAAACCGCAGAGTCCGTCGCACTTGCCCTCATCGCGACTTGAATTTCGAGATTTAGAATCCCAGAGACGATAACATGTGACCAAGGTCGACAATTTGGCAACCAACTTTTCAGATCCTTGAGCAAATACCTAGGTTTCAAGGCTAAAAGCACCATAGCCAAAATGGCTGGCTATCCACAGTCACAGGAGCGGGAGTCACTTCAATAATCTAATGGTTTACTTGAAGGACAACATCGAACCTTGACTAACAGCCTAAAATCCCACCTGCAAATGTGAAATTCTTGGAGTGACGTTCTACCTTTGATTCTTCTTGGCATTCGATCCGCCATTAAATAGGATTTGCATTGTTCTCCTGCTGAACTTGTGT
>KK117511.1:43429-58788 GCA_000611955.2 Stegodyphus mimosarum
TCGGGACGGCGGACTGAACTGTTTACCTATGGGTTTTGAAATTGTAGACGGACCTTTCAAAAGCAAAAGATTTGAAAAGGAAATGGATGTGGAAAAACACGGTCATGTTCAGTTTCCATTTCAAACTATACCACTGAGGTATTGACAGACCATGACACCTTAAACCATACCATGTGAAAAGGAAATAACTTCCATTTATGTAGAAAAATAATCCAGACTGGGGATCTGTGTTGTATTACATCTTCAACAGCACATTAAAGCGAAACAACAACCCTTTATATAGATAAGCTATTTATTTTGAAAGGGAAAATGATAAAGTGAAACAGGCTGAGAAAATGTTTCTCAGAGAAAATCTGAAACACATATTAAAAAAAATCTTTTTTTAAAATTTAATGATGTCTTCTAGAGATCATTAGATTAACTGTATGACCTTCAACATGTTCTAACATGTTTGTAAACATGCTCAAGGTCAACCTATTACCTTAACCTAAACATGGCAAAACATGCTCAAGGACATTCAGTTAACTTAATGATTTCTAGAAAACATCATTAAATTAAGAAAAAGCCTTTTTTATATATGTTTCAGATTTTCTCTGAAAATGTTTCCAACCGACTTGAAATGTTTTTGGAATGGACTTTCCGTTATCTATTTCAGCAATCCAAGTTTCGCTTGAAATCACTCTGTGCTCTTGAAGAAGTGTGTAAAGGGTCCTTCTATTCTTTTGCGGTTGGCTTCATAGAAATTTTTTAAACACGTTAGTAGCCCAATTCATTGAGGTCTTGAGAAGTGTTCAAAGACCATGTTCTGCTTTCACTTCAAACCATACAGAAGTGTTTGCAGATTATCACTTTCAACAACACGGTTGAGGTATTCAAAAGATTTGTTTGTCATATCAATTTCAGATTTGAGAAATGGGACACGTGAAATTTCATCATCAGGGTCCTTCATTTTAGTCATGATAATTAAAAATTTACATTTCTTCCCAATCCGTTTTACGTCGGAAATTAATCCAGACCCTGTTGTCTTTAACATTTGATCTGATATCTAATGTGAAACTTGAAAGGCTATTATAGATAAACAATTCATTCTGAAAGCGAAAACTCTGTCTGAAAAAACACGGCAAAATGCTAAGTTTAGAAGGTTGAATGAAGAAGACACAAAAAAGACACACTGTATGTCTTAATCTAAAAGGTATTAAGGTATTAAGTTAGGGTTTGCATATTATATAATATATATATTATAGCTACAGATTTTTTTTCAGATTGGTAAGAAAAATAGTTTCCAGCCAACTCCAAAAATGACTCTTCTTATTAACTTGCACAGAAAGACACGTTTTGTGTCTTCCCTGTATAATTTTTTAAATTCTTACGAAAATAGTTTCCAGCCAACTCCAAAAATCACCCTCATTAACTTACAGAAAGACACGTTTTGTCTCTTCCTAGTATAATTTTTAAAATTCTTACGATATAGTTTCTAGCCTTATCCAAAAATGATTCTCCTTAATACCTTTCTGAAAGAATACACGTTGTGTCTTCCCGTGTTTTGGAAAGTGAGAGCGAATGGGTTTCAAATGAAATGGAATTATTCTTTTACTGGAGGTATCTCTAGTAAAGTTCCATTCTTAAGAACCATGTCGGAGATGAAGGAAAAGCTTTCATCTTATATGTTACAAGAGCCACATTTTCGAAAAGAATCATAAAATATATTCAATAGTCATGCTGTCGACGTTTTGAGGGTAAACTATGAATCGGTTATCAAAATCAAAAAATTAATCATAAAATCATGTCTAAAGAGAAACGATAGATCGGTTGTCATAAATTCCAGCGACATTTTCGAAAAGAATCATATTATATATATAATGGTTATCAAAATCATATCTGAAGAGAAACGTTGGACTGGTTATCATAAATATGGACCACATTTTCCCAAAAGAATCATAAATATGCACAATAGTGTCGACGTTTTGAGGGGAAATCGCTTATCATAAATCCGGAATACATTTTCGAAAAGAAAGATAAAATATATATAGTGGTCATCATGTCTGAGCAGAAACTATAAATCAGTTGTCTTTATTACATTTTTCCAAAAGAATCGTAAATATACACAATAGTGTTAAAGTTTTAAAAAGAAATGTTGGGTCGAACGATGAATCGGTTGCCTTGATCACATTTTTCCAAAAGAATCGTAAATATACATAATAGTTATCATGTCGAAGTTTTGAAGAGAAACGTTGGATCGGCTATCATAAATTTTTGACGTAGTTTTGGAAAAGAATCGTAAAATGTCTATCATTCATAAACGTCTTATACGCTCCAGGTTCTAAAAGAAACATAAAAATATATACAATATCTATTAAAATTCCGAAACCATGTCGAATGGAAAACAATAGGAATGATTCAAAAATATCCTAACTGAAGAGCCCTTTATCCTGGATGTTGCATCTTCAATAGCACGCGCTGTTCTGAAGCGAAACAACAAATGTTTACTTTTTATATAGGTGAAAATGGTAAAGTGAAACAGACAGGGAAAATTTTTCTCAATGAAAATCTGAAACACACATTTAAAAAAAATCTTTTTGTTAATTTAATGATGTCTTCTAGGCATATGAAATGCACGTCTTCCTCGTACATTGTTGAAAGATGACATCACAGAGTCCTTGAAGACAGGGCAGAGCCATGGGCCTTAGCACATTACAAATGTAACGTGGTTTTTTTCACGTTGCCGGACATGGGAACAAGAGGTGACTTTCACAAATGCAAGCTGACAACGTTTATTCTCCTCCGGCCTCACAAAAGATTATATTCGTCAACATGCTGGAAGCAGAGTAGTCTCGTCTGAATTAGGACATGGTGCCACTCCTGTGTCCAATGTCGTCGTTCATCACAATGCTGTCACCTACTGATAGTTCATGATGCTGCAGAATTCATCACACTGCCCACAGCTACTTCACTGGCTTTAAGACGCAGGTCCCCTGAGCTCCTGCACGTCGTTCAGTATGGCTCACTTGACCCATTGATTTCATATTCGCCTGACAGTTATGGGATCCCTACCACCAGGGGCAACAATGTTGCGGAATAATGAACCGTAGTTCGTAGATTCCACGATCCTGCCATGGTCGAATTCCGACAAATACTAGTAAGAGTTTCTAGTAAAAGGAAAATTAATATTTTACATAATTATTTATAGTTTTGAAGTAAGTATTATTTCTACTTATATACTGATCTGGGCTCACTAGTAGCTGAGCGGTAAGCTCAATGTATACTGGGAATCCGATCTGGGTTCCAGCCCTGAGGAAGGAGATGGCTACATGGGAATTTTTATGGTTTTTCCCACTCTAACATTAACCAGAGGCAGTTTATTTCGAAGGTCCTACTTCTTTAAATAGCCCTCCCACAGCGTGTTTCGTCATAATGGAATAATTTATCCAAGCTAATTTCGTGTAAACAGGAAAGAAAGAATTATAATTTATTTGTCTATATATCCTAGATATTCATTTAATTTTTGTATTTGATATTCAGTTAATTATCATAGTACATGAAATATTTTTCATTTGCATTTTTCGCAACAAATGAGGGCGAAATAAATGCAAGTAATTTTTTTGGGTTTTAACAAGTTTCCCGCCACCGCAAATATCGACCGCGGAAACAGATCACGGTGGCATGTTTAACCATATTTTGTCAAATGATTTTTGGTATTTGAAAGAAAGAGACTTCCTTTAGAACACCGTGTTGTGAAATTTGTAAGAAAAGATCGTTATCCTTAAGTACAAGGTGTCTGAAATGGAACTATCATGCTACCAGATTAAAACCATTATTTACTTCCAGTTGTGTTGCACAAAGTCAGCAACTGAATGTCACCAAATCATGTGTACAGCTTTAGGTCTTATTGTTGTATCACAGAACACTGGGAAGGTTTGGCACCGAAATTTCAAAAATAAGGACTATGACATTCCAGCAGAGTGTTCCTGATGAAACTGACCTGCAAGAACTAGTTGAAAAAGATCAGTGTGTAAATTTTTCATTTTGTTAGTAAAATTCTTTATTTTGAAAAAAAAAATCTGGCCTCTCAACCATTTTCAGATTGTGCACGTGCCTGCATGCAGTTGGAATTTAAGGTAAGGTACGGAAAAATTCTAGCTGGAAGTATAGTGACATCACAAATTGTCAGCTATCTTGATGAAATGGAGAGACAGCCCCTTCGATCAAGCCAAGCCCATCTGGATAAGGTCACTCAGATGGCGTTAGAAAGTAAAGGGAATTTTATCTTTGGTTGTATGAGGACGCTTTAGCGAACCGCCGTGTTGTTTCAGTATGTTGAATGTCTGTATGTTAATTTCATCTTGATCTTTTTCAGTTTTTATTATGCCTTTAAAGTGTTTTGCTCCATTATGCCAGGGAAATTATAATGCAGGCCCTAAAATGTCAGTATACAGATTTCCTAAACAACTGCTTTTATGAAAGAAAAGCTTAAAACCGGCACAGCCAGAAAAATTTTACGATTTCGAAATATTCTAGAGGAAATTAAGCTCTAATTTGAAATTTAAATTTATGAAAGTATTTGCATCTATTTTTAAAAGTATGGATATACACTGGTTATCATAAATTAAGGGAAAATTACAAAAATCCCGATTACTGAAAAAGGTACATGTAGAATTTTATGAAACTGACACATAGTAACATATAGTACAACACACAGTAAGGTATCAAATAACGTAAAAAGAAATTACCAGACAAATATGGTAGTACAGAAATTAGCACATGTATAAAATGAACAAATCGAACGTGTCAGTTTGCTATAGGAAAAGCACCTTCCATATGGAATATGATCGCCTCTAGAAGCAATACAGCACATACAGCGATGTATGATGCTTTGAATTATGCGGTCTATCAACTCCATAGGAAGTGAGAGCCATTGCTTTTGCAAAGAAGTTGCAAACGCGGCAAACCTGAGCATTCACGTTTCGCCTTGGAAAGACATGGAGGTCTGTGCGTCCACCTAAAGAGATGCCACCCCAAACACAGACACTGCCTCCTCCGTATGCATCTCTTTCACGGATGTTTGACGGATGATAACGGGTTCCAGGTTCTCCCCATATCAAATAACGCCTACTATCGCTTCCTAGACTAAACCTGGACCCATCCATAAAGAGAACAGCCCTCCATTGATCAGGCGCCCAGTGCAAACGGTCCTTCTTATGGCGTGACGTGAGCGGCACGTAAATGGCTAGTCGCCTTCCATACAGACCACCTTCGTGAAGCCTCCTACGCACAGTTGACGTTGACACCAACCTCCCGGTAGCTGCAGCAAGGGAATATCTAAGAAGATACGGAGTAGCAGTTCTATTCCTGAGTTCACATAATGTCAAATATCGGCTCGTACCAGTTGGCCGTCCTTGGCTGAACTTCCTAGATGCCGAATCTGTGGTTTGAAATCGCCTCCAAAGTCTATGAACCACAGAAGGACTCACATTTAGCCATCTTGTAACTTCTGCTTGACTTTGTCCTGACTGTAGTCTCCCAGTGGCTCTCCATCGCAGTTCTGCAGACAAATGATGCCCGGAGGTCATTGTTACGAATTGGCTATCTCAGATTTCTTATGTCACTATCACAGTGAAATATGTGGCTTACTCTCAAAGATGGACTTTTATGCTCCTCGCAGATGACGTATTCCGAGTGCAGAGCAACATATTCAAATGTTGAATATGTTGCCTTCCAATATTCAAATGTTGAATATGTTCCGAGTGCAGGGAAACATATTCAAATGTTGAATAGTTCTCTTACTTGGCAATATATTCAAATTTTACAAGGTTTGGCTCATTTTTGAGGGAGTTATCGCTATTTTTGTGATTTTTCCTTAATTTCTGATAACCAATGTATTAATATTCTGGAATTTCATTTTCATAACATGTATTATGTATAGTATCGTACAGAGTAATTATGTATCAGATAGTATAATTATATATCTAAGTGTATGATCTCAAATATTCATTTAATATTTTTAAAATCTCAACAACTGGCGGTATAGAGGGCGGAGAGCTCATTATTCTTACGAAGATGCCCAGAAAACTGATCTTTGTGGTCCGAGACTAATAGGAATGCAACATATGCAGAAGCAAGACCTCTCATATCTTTGATATAGGTACAGCGACCCACACCAAAACTCTCCTGGATCATGCCTACCTTTTCAAAGGTAATTTGGTCAAGCCTTTCTGCTCACGAATGACACTGCCTGTCCACACAAGTTTTTTGCATAAAATAAGAAATAAAAATAATTCCTAATACATAAAAATTCAAATATTAGTTAAACTCATGTTAATAAGAGTCCTTTTACATCATCTCTTCCGTGTTGGAGATAAAAGCATACTTATGCTGGCTATTGCCCGTTCAGGTCAGAAGTAAATTGCATTATAAGAAATCCTACATTTATTACTTTAAAAATAGAAATTAGGTCTATGTTTACATTTGCAGGATTTAGGTCTGCGAATTCCATGAGAAGGATCCAGCGTGTTCCTGAGTATGACAATGAAAAAAACGGGTAAGAAAATAGAAATCAAACAAGTGTGACTGAAAGAAAGTAGTATTCTCTCAGCTGTCAGTGTTTTCCCTAAATATTTGTCTTCAGCATTCCTTAAAAATTACTGTAAAAATAATAAATGACTCATTAGCGGTGCAAAATGGAAAGAAAAAAAATTCAATCTTTTAATGATGAAAAAAGATCAATTTCAATTTCCTCCTGAAAAACGCCATTTTTTCATTGCATAAAAATGTGATTGCAATAGTATAATAAACAGCTATTAGTTACAGCATGAAAAGTAGCATGAAACGTTTAGCATGAAACGTACTCAAAATTTGATATTTAATGTTATTTTACATTTTGAAAAATCCAGAATTTTAATGCAATAAAAGTAGCAAAGATTAACAAAAAATTAAAGATTAAAGATTGTTAAACAACTTAGTAAAATTACAGAAAAAAAAATTATATTAAAAACTGTAAATTGCATTACAGGACTGGAAATAGATGGAGTGTTAATGCAATCCTTCCTAGTCCCATAATGAAATTGACATAATAAGGTATCCTATTACAGTCTGCAATACAGTTAGTTGCTCATACTTTCTGCAAATGATGCTACTTTCAGCTTGAATTTCAGTGTAAGACATTCTCTTTTGTTTTGCAAAACTCATTGCAGGGAGTATGTGGCTCTGAAAAGAGACGCTAAACCAAACCCTACGAAAAACAGGAAAAGTGAAAAAGCACAGGTACGGTCAAGATAAATTGACAGACAGGCATTCGGTTTGGTTAGTCACTGATTCGATACGGTTATAATGATCAAACAGGACCTTGCGGATATTGCACAAAGTGAACTACTCTGTGACGCTAGATAATGAAATTAAAGGGGGGGGGATATTCTAATAAACAGAAACTTGAAAAATTAAATAAAAAGCTAATAAATAAAATGGAAAGAATAAAAAAAGTTTTGTTATTTCCCTGTATGTTGTTGCTGTTGTTTCTAATCCCCTTGGGGCAGGAAAGCCTGCACCAAGTCCAAGAGACCTTGCCACACAAATAAATCGCTGACGTCGTCCTGTCAGCCGACAGCTGTCTCACGGAGACGCCTATGCAATCCAGTAGGTGAGCGAGAGAGGCAGGGAGGGAACAGGCACACGAGGGGAAGGTCTTTTCTCCCTCTTTGAATATCATGCATCGAAGATGCCCACTTCTGAATCTGGCCATGGCCGTTTGAATAGACCTAAATCTTTTACTCAAAAGCGAAAGGCCTGGTTGTTCAGCGAAATACCATTGGTGAACAGGAGAAATTTTCCATGCCATGTTAGTTTTATGTTTGTAAATATGAATGAATTTCAGTTGGCCTTAAATCAGTGGAAGTGGGTGTAGGGAGATCACAGCCTTTTTTTGCCAGATCGTCAGCTGTTTCATTAGCATACATCCCACGTTTCCTGTATGGACACATTTCCTGTATCAACGATACATTCAACAATAAGTTCGCTGATTTGCTATCAATTAGCCGATCTTTTTTAGGTTCCGCGTATAAGTCGACCCCTACTTCAAAGTTTGGTTTTTTTTTCTTAAAATTCTTGGGTATATATGGCACTTGATTTATTTATTACATTTTCACTTTTAATTATACCTTTTTAAAAGTTTCCAATTTCAATTTAATCAAGATTCATTTTTGAAGTTTCCATTTTAAAATTTTTTCAAGATTCAGTTTTTAAATATGCTTATGAGTTACTTCATTTCAATAGAATTAGAACTACATTTATCAAAGGAGATAATATAATAAATAATCTATCATTAAATAAATTATATCTATACTATTCTCCCTTTTTACTATATATATAAACATCATTAAAAGAAACCATCCTGTTAGTAAAACATTTAAAACGCATAAAAAAGTTTTATGGCAGGAAGTGGCCGAGAAACGGCGTTGATAAAAATATATTTACAGGTGCCACTTGGCGATTTTGGCGATACATGGACACTGAGTTTGTGAAATTCTTTGACTCGTTATTTTGGTTTTGTGTAACAACCATCTTGAAATAGTGCAAAAAAATTTTTTTTGTGCCAAAATTCTCCGCTACACAAATCCAAAATAACAAGTCAAAGAATTGCACAAACTCGGTATCCATGTACACATCGACCTATTTTCGTTTAAAAAAAATCAGAGAATTGCACAAACTAGCCATTGCGCACTTCTTTCGCTTTGTCCATGTACACATCGATCTATAATCACTTAAAAAGTCAAAGGAGCAGCCAACAAAAAATATATAATCTCAATAAAATACATTTTAAATCAAACAATGAAATAACATAAAAAAGGAAATTCACTTTAGCACTACACTAAGGAAATGTCCACTTACCTTACTTATAAATTTCCGTATCTTCAGTCAAACAAAATTCCTTACCAGTGTCCAAAAACTTCCCAAAATTATCTGAACTAGAATCTGTATACTGGCGTTGCCATATAAATTCACAAAAATAAGAGTAAAAAATATCCTCCGTAGTGCCGGTATCCTCCGACATTCAACCAAATTCAACAAACAGGACACTTATAATGGCTAGTAAGTAAACCTTCATTTACACACCAGTCAATTAAAGCTTTTTTCCCTTTCGTTCCAAATCGCACAGAAACTTCAAATTAAATTTACCACATTTAGCCATTTTACTGTGTAAAATACAAAATAATAACGTACTTCTTATCCAAAATCTGACACACAAACAAGCTTATCCAAATCTTTTCCCATCATTCAAATTCACACCAATCACGCAGCCAATTAGGGCATAATAGGGTTTCCATAACCTTTTACTACTCAGGTTACCATAAACGAAACAACAATTTGGGGATAATCCAAGGTGTAGTCTTAAATCTACTCTAACCATGGCGTTTGTCAGCCGCCAGTTTGTAACATAACAATCCGGCAATTAGCTGTCAAGCATGTAAAAAGAGAATTATATTATGTTGATTTTAGAATGCAAACTCTGTCATATTATTACTCAGAAAATGGTGCGATAATATACTGTATACATTTTTCAACGAAACGTTTTTATATTACTTAGGTAACAAAATATCTAGTTAAGAAACCATTCACATTTGTTCCTTTCAGTACTGTGTCTTGCATATAACAACATATAAATTGGTATAAATACATGTTATAACACATATGAGTGCCAATTCATGAACGTAACTACTCGGCATAAAAATAAATCATTTATAATATTATGATTAACTTTCTCTTATAAATTAGAAGTACTAATTTCCATATTGGTAAATTCTATTCTTACAGATTTTATCCTAATACTAATAGTCTCTGATATACTGGTACACAATCATATTAAGATTTCAACCAGTTCCTTTTGTATGGTGCGAACGCACTCACCCGAAGGCGAAGCTACTACGGCCGTGGAAAGGGGAGTCAGGGTTTCGGGAAAACAATTAAGCGGCATAAGGAGAACGAGCGTGCATAATACCATACTAGTCGAAATTCACAATTAAATAATATGAGCTGAACATAGAACGCAATACAGTATGTTACAGATTTTGTATTTATTTAGAATTGTAATTAAAATTGCTTTATTTTCCAGTGCAACGCAGAAGATTTTTGAAGCGAAAGCTATGTCGGAAACGTAAAAATAAAAGAGAGCGTTCATTTCATATTTAATAAATAAATATTTCGTAATTGCTGTTGCCTCCACAAAAATCGAGGTTTTACCAGAATATTCTAGTGCATAATTAAATAACTCATGAAAGACGAATTAAAACACCTCATCTCAGTACTAGTTGTAGCTGTTTTAAACGAACTGTTTCTTTAGTTAATGCTCTTATTAATTGTAGCGAATTCGCTGTGAGATAGAATTAGTTTCTTTGTTTTGAATCGAGTCCTGTTTAAAGTTTGAGATATTGTGGTATTGTATGAATATGTATGAGGAAATATTTCAGTATTTTGCTTTATTTCTTGTAAGAAGAATAAATTTTATTAACATTTTAACTTTTTGTGCATTCAATCCATTACGAACCCGTACGCATGCAACAATTTTTGGTATCAGAAGTGGGATTTTGAATGCCATTCACTAGAGGGATGGAAGAACAATTCAGGCAGCTCGTCACTGCTTTTGCTGCATTCCATGAAAAAATGTAAGCTGGCCAAGCATCCTTTAAAGAAGAGATTAAAGCGGGACAAGAATCGGTAAAAGAGGAGATGAGGGCCGTTCAAGAAAAGACGGAAGAATCTGTTAAGGAAGAAATGAAGGCTGTTCAAGACAAGTTTGAAGCAGGTCAAGAGGAAATGAAAAGAGAAATTACCTGCCTAATAGAAAATAAAGTTGAACACATTGAAAAAAAGCCTCTTCTGCAAAATTACAAATAGAAGAAAGAGTTGATTCTCTAAAAGAACAAATAGAAGAAAAGTTTCTGTTGTGGAGCAACGAATCGAAGGAAGTGTCTCTGTCGTACAACAGCAAATCGAACAACAGATTGATGACAGGGTTTCTGCAGTTGACAAAGAAGTTGATAATTTAAAGAAATTCGTAGCGACAGCAGAGAGCGATCCGGATGGTTTTAAGCTCTTACCCATGCCTGCTCGTCCCTCTCTGAAGCTATCGACATATGATGAGAAGACCTCTTGGAAGTATATAAGACACAATTTTCTATAGCTGCGGATGCGAATGGATGCGATTCCCAAGCTAAGCCTTGTCATCTTGCCGCTTCTCTGGGAGCAGACGCAGCGGATATCCTTCAGATTCTTCCCGAAAACAAAAGGCTAGATTTCGAAGCTCTGTCCGACGCATTGGAGCTGCGTTTTGCGGAAAGGTGTTTAAAAGATTACAGCAGGCTTCAATTAAAATCCTGTCAACAGAAGCCTACAGAAACACTCCAGGAGTTCTCCTCGGATGTTGAAAGGCTATCTCATCTTGCCTTTTCGGAGAGCCCGAACAAGGGAAATCCTGCCCCTGCAATTCTTCATGGACGGCATCCGCGATCCTGAAATACTGAAAGCACTGCGAATGGCTGATGTGAAGGACTTGAAAAGTGCTCTGGTGTACCGCCATGAAATTGGAGGCAGCCCAACAAGCAACTCGCAGAGACCGATACACAATCAGAGCTGCGCAAGTCCAAGAGCCAGTGGATCAAATGGCTGCTTACCTAGATGATTTAACAAGGAAACTGAATGCCTTGCAACGGAATATTGGTGACAAGAAACCGTCTGTAAAGTGCTGGAAATGCTGTGCTGAAGGGCGCATACGAAGAAACTGCAGAACCCCCTAGGGCACGGATGTTAAAACCATGCCTATCAAGAAGGAGGAAAACTAACTCGTGGCCATCGCGCGGGGCGGAGATTGCCAGATAATGAAAAGCCCCAGTTTAAAGCCCTTCAGATTTCTGCAGTGAGTGGCGGCATTGATGTACAATCATGGGAGACATCATTTTGTACCATCATGGGACACATCAATGGAGTTCAGCGCAATATGAAGATCGACACGGTAGCCAATGTTACCATCATCCGAAAAGATATCGCTCAACAACTTGAAGGTAAACTTATCTGGACGTCGCCCTCTGACTCTTGCATACTCGGATTGGGCTTTCTAAGGAAATGCAATTTTTAATTGGATTTTAAAAATAATTATCTGCATTCTGTCTCTGAAGACATAGCCTTATTTGGAATTAATGCTGAAGGAGTTAAATCTGTTCACAAAATCATAGCACAAGACAATATCACTATACCAGCAAGAACAGAATTTTTACTTCCTGGATCCATAGCCGAAAATGGAGATTTCCGCTATGCCATCATAGAATATCACAAGAAATATAATAGCTCAAAAGAGTTATCGTAGCCTTAGCACTCGTCGACCTATCGCGAACTGTTATCCCGGTCAGGGTTGCCAACGTTTTTTTTTTGTGACTGGCTGTTACCTAACATATTTGCATACTTCCATCTACCTCTGCACCGAATTGCATCCTCTTCTATTCTGATTGGCTTCCGGAAATTTTTCCTCTCCGTGCTTAACTTTTGGAAGTGAGTGTATTATGAAGTTTAAAATGTGCAAAACAAGCTAAAAATTTGACATCTAAAATTAAGTGAAGGTCATCTATATGATCAGAAAATATAAGAAATAAGTTAAAACACAGAATATGTTGAAGACCACAAACGTTAAAAAGCACGAAAAAAGTTAAAAATTACATCTAAAATTGAATAATATAATAAATAAAACAGCGTACTTTAGTAATTACACTCGTAAAATATAATGAGTATGCTAACATTAAAAGCATTGGTTAATAGGTATGAAAATAATTCTCGGTAAAATGAAATTAATAATAAAAATGAGTGATGCAATTAAAATTACGGAAAGTAAATGTGGTATTGCGAACAAAAGATTTAAGAAATAAAGTAAAATTCTGAGCATATAGGAAATTATAAGGCTTAAAATGTACGGAAAAATTAAAAATTTATGTCTAAGATTAAGACCTTCTGAATCAAACATTAAATCCGAAAATAATCGCCGTTAAGTGTACCTAGGAAATAACCATTCTGTATGCAGTAAAATAGCTGGAATACGAATAAAAATTGATTAATAAAGGAAATTACCTTTGGTAAATCAATAAAAGATAATCTCTTATCAAATTGTGACGTCATCTTATCAACTAAATGAAGAATCACAACACCCTCCTTGCTACAGCCTACAGTGTAGAAAAAAAATCAGGTTTTTAGGGGGATGCTATGCAAAAATCAGTTTTCGGGGGCGGGTGCTATGTTAAAAGTATAGCATCCCCGTGTTGGGTTCATCAGAAATGACTTTTGCTTTAATTACTTTCAGTGAGAAAAATGTTGTATGCCATGCCATTCAAAACTATGTAACATTAAATATGAAATAAATTCCGCGCACATGAAAAACAGTTTATAACAAAGCTAGCATGAAAGGCGGAAAAAGTTAACACGAATGACTGATAAAAGCAAACAGCATACAAAACTCTGAAAAATAGATATTCGTAGTTTATGGAACAATTACAGTATCACGCTTGTGAAGTGACCATGTATAATGTTTAGAGATTCTTTTTAAAGAACTTATTGTTAGGCAAAAGTAAAGCTAACCTTTAAAAATTCAAAGAAACTATGAATAAGTTTGATTCACTAATAGCAGAATATTTGCAGCCGGCATTAGAAGAGATTAAAGAAGTGTAATATTATTAATTTTAGAAACAGAAATGTTTAATTTTTCACTACTAAGGGTTTTATCCAGACAGGCAAAATTATTATCATTAAATTTGTTTACATTAATAAAGAAATAACTATCACAGAACTAGTGATTTTATGACATTAGCTCATGAAACCTAACTCTCTGTGGCGATTCTGACGTTCTTCAATAACATTACAGTCTTTGGTGAAAGATTGGCGAGTTCTTTCAACATCGCAAAATGTGACGGTTACATATATTTTAAACTATGTAAAACTTCATTATTGTTTATTTGTATATTTTTATTATTTGCTCTATTATATTTCACGTTATTATATATCATTTACTATCGAATCTGGCAACACTAGTTATTATTTATTCGAGCTGTGAGCTCGTGACTATGTAGTTGTAATGAAGCCATTTTGATTCTAAAGATGAAAATAAATGTTGTATATATGTTACTTTGATTAGTTCTAACTTCTAACATCAAAATGCACCGGTAAAAATATAAACCCTTTAAGTTAAGAACTACATTGGTGACCCGGACGTGATCACGTCCGAGAGCTTGAATTTCTGCCGCCTTGGGTAGGAATTTTCGATAAAAGTTTAAAATACCCAAAAATTTTCTGAGGTCGCGAACTGTGACAGGCAGTTTAAAATTAGCAATAATGTCTACTTTTTCAGGAAGTGGTAGGATACCATCCGTATTTACCAGATAACCTTCAAATGGAACTTCTGCGCATCCAAACATGCATTTACTGGCGTTGATGGTCAAACCATAGTCATCAAGCCTTTGTAAAACTTCCCTCACATGTTTTTTATGGGAGTTAGCGTCTGGCGATGCGATTAAGATGTCATCGAGGTATACGAAACAATAATCTAAACCTCTTAGCACTTCGTGTATGAAACGCATCCAGGTTTGAGCAGCATTACATAATCCAAATGGCATAAATACAAATTCGAATGTTCCGAAGTTAGTAATTATCGCCGTTTTATGCCTATCATCTGAATGAACAGGAATATGGTGATATGCTCTTTGAATATCAAGTTTTGTAAAAATTGTTTTACCTTTGAGATTTTCATTAAAACTTGTTAAATTTGGAATCGAGTAGCGGTCTGGTTTAGTTTGCCTATTTAGAGCACGATAATCACCACAAGGGCGCAATGAATTTGTGTCTTTTTTGGAAACCATGTGCAATGGAGAACTCCAATTTGATTTTGAAGGAACAATAATGCCTTGATCGAGCATATACTGAAACTCTTGTTTAGCAATCTCGGATTGCTTTGGATTTAATTTTATCGCTCGGGCATGTACTGGAGGACCAAATGTCTCGATATGATGAAAAGTGCTGTGTTTAATCTTTTCATTAAAAGGTCGAGGTCTTGTCAGATTAGGAAAATTTTTCACGATAGCAGCATATTCCGAGTTAAGTGATGATGTTTTAATTTGGGGGTCAGTACCAGCAAAATGTTGGCCTTTTGTAGATAATTTTGTCAAGGGATCTATAAGACGATTGTTTTTAATGTCCACAATTTATCCATATTTATCCAAGAAGTCGGAACCAATAATCGCTGTGTTAACGTCCGCAATTACAAAATTCCACGAAAAGGGTCGCAGTAAATTTAAATTTAGTTTAAGTAATTTTTGGCCATAAGTTTTGATTTTAGAATCATT
>KK117512.1:0-22277 GCA_000611955.2 Stegodyphus mimosarum
TTATGTAGAGAGATTAAAATAATAAGAATTTAATAAAATGTAAAAAGTAAAGAAAAATTTAACATATTATTAAATTAATAGTAAATAGTTAAATAATAAAATAAAATACTGAATCTCATGTTATTTGTGGCCCCAGCTGAAATTACAATTTCACTCAGAAACTAAAAAATAGCTCAAATGGGCTCCGGTGGAATTTAAACTCTAAATATACAGCGTAATATACACTTACTTCAACGGATGACAAACGCAACGATCATTCTTTTTCCTACCCTATGAAAAACGTTACAGCAGTTCAGATGTCACTAATGAGAATAGAAAGAATGCTATAACCAGTAACATAACATGGAGGAAATTTTAACGGAGAAATAAGTATGAAAACAATAAAAAATCCAATGCTTTCTAACCCTAAACTCTTGCCAATATAAAGCTAGCCATCATGAAGAATGTTACAGAGGAAAAGGCTCCTCCGAATCTGAGGACTAACTGGAAAAAAAATACAAGTGTCCAAAAGGTCACTTGTATTTTGTTTCCAGTTAGTTCCAAAACGTCTATAAGTGTTCTTTTCCACGATGTGCATAACCTATGTGTTTACTTTTAGTATTTGGGGGGACGATAAATTTACCCGTTATAATAAATTCACTGAACTTCGTGCGGAATAAGCCTTTGACATGTGTGTGGGTTTTTTTATCCTTAAGAATGTCAGTCTCCAACTAAGGGTTTGTTTCCCAAGGAAAGAGAGGCATACGTTCAGAAAATAGAGTCAAGATTTGAGACATACTTTTTATTAAAATAAAAGTTTCGACATAAAAAATTGTCAAAACAACGGTAATGTTTTTTTAAATTATAAAGTACACATAAAAGACGCATACATATACATTTAAATTACAACAGCTAGATAAAAGAAGTGTTGAAGTACTGTTATTCAGGGCTCCGTGGAGCTCCGGCTAGATTTACGATTTATAATAAATACTAAGATGGTCGCCCAGCAGCGGCCGAATGATAAAGTCGTTGAACACTGGTAGTTCCGTCCAAGGTTCAAATCCTGCGAACGGTCTAGCTGCATGAGTGCTTTAGCGGTTTTCCAATGTATTACGTGGATACTAGCCAGTTTCTCTTAGAAAGTCCTCCAGAAAGGCCGATGGCCCTCGAGTGTTTTAGCGTAATTAAATAAACCAAAAAAAACAAGAAAGTTAAGGAACACCAGAGTGGGCTCCAGCGCACTTTAAGCTCTGATTCGGTAAGGTATCCAGTTTCAAGATAAGCATGAAATTGGCAAAGAAAAGACCTTGTGTTGGGTATAGAGTTTAGTCAAGATTATCAATTTCGAGGGCAAACAGATATAAGTCCCTCTTCATCAACAGCAAATCTGCAACGAAGGGAAAGCCACAGTTGATTTGATACTCAAAGGGAATAAAGCGAACGCAAAGATAGCGCCATCAGTTGTCATAAATGGTAACGAAAATTGAAAAATTAGGTTAATAGAATTTTAAAAATATTAGGAAGGACTGGATTGGAAATTAACGAGATAAATCATTTTGAATGCTCGAAGAAAATCCAATTTCCCAATGGAAGAAGATTTTTGGATACTTTTTGGAGATCCATGTCAAAACTTTGATTAAAGGTGCTTAATTTAGGATTTTACTTCCTACCCATTAATTCCTAAAACTTATTCAATTAACATAATTTTTCAAATTTTGTTATTAGTCCTGCCGACAGATGGCACTCTCTTCTCGTTCACTTTACTACCTTTGTGTATAAATACAACCGTGGCTTTTCCAGCAATTGTAGAACAGTGGCTGCTGCAATGGCTTTCTCTTCGTTGCAGATTTCTATGTTGTTGATGAAGAGAGACCTCTACTCATTTGCCTTCGACATCAACAGAGCTTTCATTAAAATCTACGCTGAACACGAGGTTGTTGCTTTACCAGTTTTATGTTTTGCATTGGCGTGCTTCTCTTCTATTTTGATATTTACTAATTACTAGTTCCATAATTTCACGAGTACATTTACTAGACCCGCGAAATTGCACTAGCAGGATTACTTAAAATATTTAAATTTCTTTATAATAATTACTTTTGGTCGTGGAAAATTGTTAGAATTTTAATAAAGTTCCTTTTCATGATATAACGTACTGAAAAATCTAATCATTACTACATAATCTTCCATTACTACGTAACCTACTACATAAGCATTACTATTTAATACTGTCCTACTGTTGTATTGTTTTAGAACGGGAAGAAGTTTATAAATTCTGCTTGTTTGCAAACTTATATTTTTTCGAATGCTTTGTTTAATTGCTAAAAATGCACAAAATTTTTTTTAAAATTATGCTTTTACCATGGAAATCAATAATGATTCTTTATTCTCAAAGCAGAGAATAGCTCATATAGCTTTTCTGCAAGGCACTCCAAATTAAAATCAAATGCGCTGGCATTAAATAAAACAATCTGATGACCGCATGACTTCTTTGTAAGACCTATTAAATGATACACATTTTTGGCTGCATTTCATCTAAACTTATTTCTAGAATTATTGTGACATACTTCACTGGCCCCTCGAGGCAAGTTAAAAATGACGTAAAGAATTGCGAAGTTTGAAATTAAATACAATTTTCGCTGTACGAGAATCCAACTTCTTTCAATTTTATATTTTCGTAACGAATATAAAACATTCCCAAATAGTAAGTAAAAAAACTGAAAGAAATTAAAGTTAGATTTCGTTATTTACCCAAAATTATTTTTTTTTTAATTTGAGGTTGCCAAAACATGAATATTTTCGTCATTTAAAATATTTCTGTAATTGATAGTGTAGGACTACGACCAGTCACTGCGAAAATAAAGGCCAAGTAAGGACATTTAAGCTAGGTAAGAGGGTTTAGGTATATTATGTTGTCGCATTCTACGGGTTCGTGGATTTGATGACAACACTTGATGAAAAATCAAAACACAATTTATTCATCAGTATTACACAGGATATTTCCAAAGACGCACTAGTCATCCATAGTCGTCGAAAAACTACAATAAACACGCTGAACAGCAGTCTTCAGGCTATTAAAGTACTTTTCCACGTACAGGCAGGGTATTTATAGCTTTTGACCTCCCGTGTAGAACATTCTCGGGAAGACTGGTAAGAATTCGTACCAGAATGTTCTTGTCTAGTCTATAACATATTGCCAGTTTTATCGCCAAATAGTCGATTTAGCGCCAAATCTCGCAACCCTGTACTTGTCATTTTCTGAGAACCCTAAACCCGCTTTGCGCAGAATTTGCGCAGCTATCTTACCGCAGCTTTGCGTTTTGCAACAATATATATACTATATATATATATATATATACATATGTGCCAATTGCAATAAAAAAAGGGAGGTTGACCCCTAGATTTTGTAGGAGTCCCATATACAAAATTTCATTGTTCTACAGCTAATAATTTTTGAGTTTATGCGAGATGCATAAGTATGCACAGACATCACAAAGCAATCCCATCGTGAGTTTATTTTAAAATCCATTTCGGAAAAAAGAGGCCTTTATTCTGTATATATGTACACTGAACCAGAGGCAGGCGTTTCCAGTTCCAGCGAGCATAAAGCGAGCCATACAAGCCCCCACCTCTAGAGGATGCCCGAGTGGGCGCCACTCCCCTCGGCCAAACCAAGGGGACACTACAAAACTGGCATCGCTTGTCAGCGTGAGTTGACAGAGGGCGCCAACTCGTCGAACAACCAGCAATATCAGTACCATGTAGAGTCCCCACATCCAAAGTCACGGACAAGACAGTACCAGTACGGTCCCTGCCAAGCCTGAACCCACCACCGAATTTGCGATGGCTCTAGTCTTGTGAAGACAGATTATTTACTCTGCAGGCCGAAGCTGCCAGCCAGTGGCCTGGAAGAATCCCGGGTCTCCTCCCATAAATGCTCGATTCCAGAAATTCCGTCCAGTCAGACTACAGAGAAGTTTGTCTAGTACCGTTAGCTCCTGCCAGGCGAAGCCGATATGGTTACCAGTGGGGGCCACGAGGAGGCCGGTACTGAACTGAGAGAGACGAGGCTCAGCCTCCATCCCTCGCCAGCTGCACCTTCAGATCAAACACCGGGTCTCCTACTGCCAGCGGTCGGTTCCGAGTATTTGTTCTCCAGTACAACCCCTGTCGCCTGTCTTATATGTACAGACATCACTAAAAAATAGTCATAAAATATTTGACAAAGATTAAAATGAATATTTCCGTTGAAGTCTGACAACCGAAATTTTTCGCGATTACAATACTTCCTTTGCTTCACAAAAGGAAGCAAAAAAGATCAGGAATGTTTTTTCCTTATGAGATCGCACCAGATTGATCTTAGATTCTATAATGTATTCATGCAGTCACATGTGGATTTTTATTGTCCTAAATTAGGGAACTGGGGACATCATTCAATAAGAAAATATTTTCAAAGAATTCTAGTTTCAAATTGGAGGGAAACAAGCATATATCAGAGTTTTAAAATTAGGTAAATGAACAACATTGTTCTGGTGTAGATTTAAAATGAAAATTGTCAATATCATAGGCGATCAGATACAAGTCTGCATTCTTCAGGAACAAAAAATTCTTCAAGAATTTTATTAGTATTAATCTTAATCAGTGAAGAATATAAAATTAAAATAGTGGGAAATAAGTATTGCTTTGCTGAAACCATTTTCCGAGATAAAAAAGGAAAAAAAACTACATCCTTAATCGTTTAATTGTCTGAAAACACATTCGCCAGCTTTTCTTTTATGTTCTTTTTTTAATCTGTATTTTTTTTGCCCTGATTTCATTCAGTTTTTTTTGGTTACGAAGGCATTTCTTTCACTGTCATCATCACCAATTATTTTTGTCTTATCTCTAATTAACTAAAGGCAAGCACATGCTCTGGTAAATTAACAGGCAAACGTATCAACATAAATTATTCAATTCGAACCAAAAAATTTTAAAGAAATTGCGGTTGCAATTAGAAGCTGAAATTTAAAATTTTATCCTATTGTTACGAATTTTGTATTTTTATTTTAATAGAATTATAATTAAGATTGTTGTATTTGTCTGTGTTGTGTAGCTCGAGACAAATTTTAAGAGAAAGCTATGCCGGAAAAGTAAGAACGCAGAGGCACGTGTATTTAACACTGAGTAAATGGGTATCTCGGCAAATTGTAATGAAATTGAATAAATGTAATTCACCGCTATGTAAGCTGTAACCGTAATCTCACGCTCTCATAGCTTTCCAGTAATTTCGAGAAGCAGAAAGTACTAGAAATATCTTGGCGGCCAGGTGAGAACTATTTCAGGCCGAAGGGAGAGCATCTGCTCTCCAGTTGCTTAGTCATTATGATTGCGAGTTGTTTAGTTCCCAGTGAACTGAGATAGTAGGCTTTCTCTTTAAATGCGCTTTGCATTGCGTTGTGTTTAACGTTTTTACTAGTTTGAAGTGTAACTACTGATTATACTATGTGATATTGTGAGCACTTGTAGGAATTTCTTTGACGAAAATTCCAGTGTATTGAAATATATCTTTTGATAAAAATAAATTTTATTAACCTATTATCTAACTTGTGAATTCAATCTATTACGAACCCGTATAATTCATAATTATTGCAATATTAATTTACTAGCTGAAACCCGTCCGCTTTTCTGCACACACAATCTATTTGAATGTGAACCTAGACTTCTTATATGGACGAAATGTCTAATTTAGAACTGATAATTAATGTAAATTTTTTTAATTTAAAGTCGGGAAATATAGTGCCAGTCAGTGAATCTGTCATAGACAGATTTCCACATCACCCATGAGGTACTGTATATTGGGATGCGTCCACATTATTTAACGTGGAGAGATCCCCAATAGGCCTACACCACGAAAAATTGCCAACATAACACTTAAGGACATATTTTGAGAATTTATTAAATATTTGCTCATTTTATTAATTTATTAAATCAAATTTTTAAATAATTATAATTATTTGTCATTGATTTTGTATGTAAGGCAATTTTTATAAATAACAACAGCATTTTTATTTTTCATCAAAATAATTAATTTCTTTTATAATAACATTTATTTTCATGAACCTTATGATAACAGTTAAATTTATATAAAACTGCAATATAGTATACTTAAATTTATAAAACTTCTCTGTAGACAAAATTCTTCGTACGTTTTTTCTGGTTGGAGAACGATGCGATTCTGAGGTGAACTTACTCTTGAACACGCCGCATAAAATTGACCACGAGAAAAACAGTCGTTTTGTAAATCTACATCAGCTAATTTTAAACTCTGTCCTTGTGCTTTATTGATAGTCATCGCAAAGCAAACTGTAATCGGAAACTGCAAAAACTTAAAGATTTACGTAAAGTCACGTAAATTGCGCAATTACGTAAAAGACGTAAAATTACGTGTACGTTACATGCGTAAAATTACGTTAAAGGATTTACGTAAAATTCGTTCTTAGTGCACGTCTACATCGTGGAATGAGTAACTATGCAAAATTTCACGTCAATCGAGTGTATAGTTTCGAAGACCTTGTGATGAGTCAGTGGTATTTCGCTTATATATATATAGAGAGAGAGAGATTATTCTAGCGTTCTGTAGATGAAAAATTACGTTGGAAGTTATTCGGAATAATTTACGACAGAAAAGTCACTTCAGAACAATGTCCTAAAAACTCAGCAAAAATTTTATTTTAAATTAAGAGATATTAATTTGTTAAGCCCTGCTATTTTACCATATTCAAATTTTAATTTATTTTTTAAAAAAACCTGACATTTAATTTTCTTTAGAAAGAAGTAATTATGCATATAACGGAAATATAAAGGACAAATTCAGGTTGTCGACAAAAATTAATGTAATTCTTCTTAAATTACATCTTCGATGGGAATTATACATTGCTATTTTCCTTAATTCCTTGTGCAAACTAAAGGAAGTATTGTAATCACGAAAAATTCGAGTACCATATTTCAAAGAAAATATCAATTTTGATCGCTATCGAATGGAATTTAACAATGTTTTTGCTGACATTTGTACGTAAGGACAAAATAAAAAATTCTGTTTCCCCAAACGACTTACAAAACTGATTTAAAATTGATTCAGAAGAAATATTTTCATGGTGTCTGTAGGTACGTACGTATGTATGTATGTATCTCGCAAACTTAAAAACGAGTAGCCTTATAACGTTGAAATTTTGTATATAGGACTGCTATAACATGTATATGTGCACCTCCTTTTTTGGTTGCAATCAGCCTCAGCAAAAGTATATAAATATATGTATATAAATACCCACTCGGCTCAGTGAGCTTAGTTTTTTTTTGCTTATATGTTCGTAAATTGCCATTTTTTGCTTTAACCCTTTCACAACCAGTTTTTTCTTTTAAAAAAAAAAGATAAATTAGGGGTTTATTAGGTAAAATAAAGTAGAAATAGCAATATTCTGCCCAATTATAAGCAAAAATTTACTGTAAGGACCATTTTGGAGGTGGGACATATGTGTCCCACTGGTCTTTTTAGTTGGGACACATGTGTCCCATTGGGTTTGAAGTGACAATATAAAACATAGTGAAAAGTTCAGTTTTCTAGTTCTAAATGAATTTCACAATACTTTTGAAACAGTTTTATCAGAAAACACCTACCTACACAACATTATTTATGAAATTTCTATGTATGGTACATTGCAAAACAGTTTTTACATAGTGCAATTTTACACATGGCGCAAACAGTTTTTGTTCGGGTTTCTTTATTTTGTTTGGCACAGCGGGCACATCTTCTTCTTGTTGGCCCTTCTAATGGCAAATGATCTCCAACATTCAACATCAGTTTTGTTGCATTTGACGGTCGACCTGATTTCTTCCTCTTGACAATTGCATTTTCTTTGCCATGAGCAATCATTAATTCGGCTAGGGGGACAATGTATTGCAAGAGAGGTATTTTCCTATGTTTGGTTTCTTGAAACAATATGTGTGCATTCACAACAGCTGTCATCAAAAGTTTATAAAATACTTTTTTCCACCATTTTGTAGATCTTCTGTCAAAATCATATAGGCATATCTTTTGATCAGACAAATCTACTCCTCCCATAAATCTGTTATAGTCGGCAATAGCGGTAGGACAATTTGTCATTACTTTTTCTCCATCTTTCTGCTTACGTTTTACTTGTATGACATCAGGTCCGTGGCAATTACTCAGAATCAGAACTTCCTTTGAATCTTGCCATCTTGCTGCAAGAGTTCCTCTTCTATTCTGGAGAAATTCTGAATCACCTTTTTGAAGTTTTTCGTCAGAGAATTTTGGCATGTCTTTTCTACGAGAAATACAAGTACCAACAGAAGGAAAGGATATGTTATCCAATAAGTTTACACTTGTAAAAAATCTATCAAATGTAAGTGTAACATCTGGGTTACGTATTGTTGAGGAAAGTTTTAGAACAACTCTTTCTCCAAGTATTGTACCCTCATGATCTGTATTATCCATGTCTTTGCCAGAATATATATTGAAGTCATAGGTGTAGCCCGTAGCAGCATCACATCTCTCCCACACTTTGATTCCCCGTTTTATTGGCTTTAGGGGTAAATACTGCTTTAGGCTAGAACGACCTTTGAATTTAGCCATGGATTCATCGATGCTTTGAAAGGGACTATCTTCGCGAGCTTGCATAAATGTCTTTTTGAAACATGCCACCACTTCATCCATATAATATGTCTTTGGAGCATTCGCATCTTTTTCTGGATCATTGAAGTACATTTTTGCAAAGAGCAATAGGCATCTGTTACGGGAAATCGCATTTTTGATAGCTTCGTTTCCCAATGAAGAATTGCTGGACCAATAATCTGAAAAGTTCGGTACTTGATTATACGACATGACAAGCATAACTCCCAACACAAGCATAATTTCTGAAGGGTCTGTGTCAGGAATATCTACTTTTTTTTCATGTCTCAGTATTTCAAGGCGCTGGTTGGTACATTGAGAAATAAAAATAAGAAGACTTCGTGGAAATACACATGAGAAACATTCTAATTCATTAGAGGATCTGTTGATTTTGGCCAGTATTGCAGTTGGACGGTCTTTAGATACATGGAGCCGTGGCTCAAAATTTGGACCAACATTTGACCAAATGACAGGATCAGTAGGTTTTGAAATAGTTTTTTTTTATGTTTATTTTTTGCCTTGCACTTATATTTTGATACCTGCTCCGCTTCATCGGGTGAGAAATCATCAGAGTCCGAGTCAACGGAGGGTTCTGATGAATGCTCAAGACATGACAGCTTTCGTTTCGGTGCCCTTGATGTTCCTGAATTTTCTCTCAATTCTTCACAGCTATCACTGTCTGAGGAACTAGGGACATATTCCTTGTCTATATCTGAATCGTCCAATTCATCACTTGAATCCGGTTCATTCAATAATTTAATTATTTCTTCCTTTGTCAATCCCTTCCTGCGATTCATGATATTGCTATGCCTAAAAATACAGAAATGACCACTTTGAGAATGAGGCATAGATATATTTCAATAACCACTGGGACAATAATGTCCCAATAAAACAGACCATTGGGACATATATGTCCCATAATATTATTTTTTTTTAAAATCTACAATGAAAATTCACTTACTTCAAATAAACTGCTTGATATACAAAAATAGACGAAAATCACATACAACGAAAACAGCACGTGTGTCCACTCATGTATCTTCGCCTAAAATGGCTGCCAGAATGTCCAAACTTTCCCGCTTGTCAAAACTGTTACGATAAAACAAAGAGCTCACAGGGCACTAGTGTCATCTATCGAGAAAAAATTACACTAAAAGGTAGATGTAATCACAGGAAACCAGTGGGACACTCGCGGCAATAAATTTTACGCTTGTTTTTCCCATTGGGTGATTTGGAAACATTTGCGGGACATATATGTCCCGGTGGGGCCGAAAGGGTTAAAAAATGAGTGAATAATGTTGTTTTTATCTTCCGATTAAGGTTTTTATGCCTTTAGTAAATCTGCATAAAATATTTGTCGAATTATCAACAATTTAAAAATTGTTTAAGTGCGGCTAAGCCTAATCATTTTTCCCATGGCAGCCATATTTGTTTACATTTGAAACTTAGCGGAATATTGGATTTGTTGCTGATCTAGAGAAACTAAGCTTCGCAACAACAAAGATAACGCCTTCTTTCATTATTGTGAAATTAAATCGTGATTAATCCATTCTGGAATTTATTCGAGGAAATAAGTGTTTAAGATTTACTTTTATATAGATATTTTGAGTTTTTATGTATGTCGCGAAGTAAGAACTGAATTAATTGAATGAGAAATACTGAATCATCTGTGAAAATCTGTTTCTTTCTTTTTTTGTTTGCTTAATTTCTTTTGCACATCGTTTTAGATTTATTATAGAATTTCAATATAACATGTGGCAACGATTAGATGATTCTTCAAATGATATAATTTTTGTGCATTCTGAGTTATAAAATGAATGAAATGTAACGCTGGTAAGTGAACCTAGCGCCAGAGTGGGGCAATGGTAAACAAATATAGTGCATTTTAAAGACTGCATTAATTCTATTTTGGTTTGTGCGCTACCGACGAAATAATTTAATTCAATCCAATAAGTTTAAACGAAATGCTAAAAAATACGTGTAATTCAACATTCCGTACAAGGAAGTCATGTGATGCACACATCAGATTTTTTTGAGTGAATAAATGGCAGCATAACTTAAAATAATAAATTATTACTCGTATATCCCCTTCCTGATTTCAGGCAGTTTCTAAATAAGTATAAAAATGGAAAGGTATAGGTGAAAGAACTAATGAAATAATCACTTATGAAATAATACGTAAAATTCGTCATCGGCTGGCATTTGAATATGAAATTTATTGAAGTACGCAACATTAACAAAGCATCTGCGTTTGTTATATTGTTCGCCATTAGCAGCTTTTTAAGTACGCTTATATTGGAACATCAAAAAAATAACTGGATAGAGTACAAGGTTGGGTTTTGAAGCTGCTACAGGAAACTAAAACGTAACGAAGAGTATTCAGACTTATTCATTCAAAAGGGTGGGTAACAGTGCGTCAAATTACACGTAATTCGTAAAAAGAACAAACGGCTACTCTACAAAGATAATCCAGCTCCCATCAGATCAACGAGGCTGCAGAGAAAGCTGTGGCTTCTTTCTGCGATTTGTGCTGGGATTCTAGGGACGAGGAGAATGTATCGGGAGACTCAACAAAGATTATGCTGCTCAACCTAACAAACAGGCTACAGACGAAGCTTTTGGCTTAAATTGCGCTTTCTCATTTAGTATTCTAAGGACCAGGAGAATAAATTAGGAGACTCAGTGAAGATTATTCAGATAAACAGATCAAAAAGACTACAGACGAAGCTGTGACTTATACCTGTAATCTCTAATATAGGAATCTAGGGACTAGGAAAATAAACCAGGAAACTAAACAACGGTTATGCAGCTCAATTGATCAAAAAGACTACAGGCGAAGTAGTGGCTTGTAATAGGAACTTAGGGACAAGGAATATAAACCAGGAGATTAAGCGTTTTCTCGTATATAAATCTAGAGACCAGGAAAAGAAACCAGAAATCTAAACAACGATTATGCAGCTCCTATGGATGAAAAAGACTACAGACAAAGCTGTGGCTTGTACCTGCGTTCTCTCACATAGGAATCTAGGGACCAGGAAAATAAACCAGGAACACTAAACAACGATTATGCAGCTCAATAGATCAAAACGACTATAGACGACGCTGCGGCTTGTACCTGTGTTCTCTCATATAGGAATCTAGGGACTAGGAAAATAAACAGACGTCTAAACAATGATTATGCAGCTCTGATGGATCGAAAGGACTGCAAACGAAGCTGTGGCTTATACTTGCCTTCTCTCTTGCAGGAATATAAGGACCAAACGTCTAAGCAGCAATTATGCAGCTCAATGAATCAAAAAGACTACAGACGAAGCTGTGGCTTGTACTTGTGTTCTCTCACATAGAAATCTAGGGATCAGGAAAATAAACTGACGCCTAAACAATGATTATGCAGCTCTGATGGATCTAAAGGACTATAAACGAAGCTGTGGTTTGCATTCACATTCTCTCTTGCAGGAATATAGGGACCAAAAGACTAAGCAACGATTATGCAGCTCAATGAATCAAAAAGACAACAGACGAAGCTGTGGCTTGTACCTGTGTTCTCTCACATAGAAATCTAGGGATCAGGAAAATAAACTGACGCCTAAACAATGATTATGCAGCTCTGATGGATCTAAAGGACTATAAACGAAGCTGTGGCTTGTATTCACATTCTCTCTTGCAGAAATATAGGGACCAAAAGACTAAGCAACGATTATGCAGCTCAATAAATCAAAAAGACTACAGACGAAGCTGTGGCTTGTACCTGTGTTCTCTCACATAGAAATCTAGGGATCAGGAAAATAAACTGATGCCTAAACAATGATTATGCAACTCTGATGGATCTAAAGGACTATAAACGAAGCTGTGGCTTGTATTCACATTCTCTCTTGCAGGGATATAGGGACCAAAAGACTAAGCAACGATTATGCAGCTCAATGGATCAAAAAGACTACAGGAGACCATTCGACTACCTCCATCAATAAAAAAAATTTAATTGATTTTAGACAGTGCAGCTGCCCAGTTTGGCCTCGATTTCTGATGCTCGAGTCGAAAACTGATTAATCTTCTCCAAAGCTGCAATTAGATTTCTGGGCTTTTGTTAAATACCAAGTGGTTTTAATTAATAATATATGTTTTAGTATAATATATGCTTTAGAACACTGGTTTTAATTAATAATATATGTTTTAGTAACACTGGTTTTAATTAATAATATATGTTTTAATAACACTGGTTTTAATTAATAATATATGTTTTAATAATACTGGTTTCAATTAATAATATATGTTTTAATAACACTGGTTTTAATAATACTAGTTTATTAATAATACTGGTTTTAATAATACTAGTTTATTAATAATACTGGTTTTAATTGATAAGAGAGTTAATCACTTTCTTAATTTATATATACGTTCTGGAAAAACTTCCAAAAAAGAAATTATTAAAGGAATCTGAAAGATTTGGTGATTTGGGGCGATTTTAACGATCCCCGAAAGTTTTGTGAAGGTTTTCTACGATCTCGCTGTGCTCCTGCTCTCGTGCTCGCTCCTGCTAACCTATTATCTCCCTCTTTTTAGTCTTATTACTAAGCACTGTTTACTTTGCACTTACGCCACATACAGTCAACAACAACAAAAAAATCGCGAAATTTTTAAAACTTGTATAGCAAAATATGTTTAGAATTCCCGATGCAGTGATAAGTGTTCGCAAACATTTTGCTATTTTTTTTGTTTGTTTGTATTCTTTTTATTATTAGCTTTTTTTGTGTTAACTCTATTTGTTAAATATCATGTTCTTTGCACTTACGCCACATAGATTTCCCGATAGAGTGTTAGAGGTTACCGTAAATATTTTTGAATTCGCTGTATTATTTCTTTTGAACTAACCGCTCGCTGGGCTAGCCGTAAGAAAAATGATATATACTAATTTTAATGAGTCCAGCTTATGATTTTAACACATATTTGTTTAAATCAGTCACATTAAAAAGTAGAAAAATATTCTTAAGAACTGCGTTCATTGCTTTTAAATCGCTTAGTTTATTACTCGATAACCTTCGAGATTATATTTGAAAGTATCTTACGCTTTACTAAATGGCAATACGCTGACTCGCCGAAGATAAAAGTGTTTTATTTCCGTCCGCGGCAACACATTTCTTTCCTACAGCCGAATTTCTTAATAAAAATTGTGAGATCGGAAATCTTGCATTTTTTCGAATGGCAACAGTCTCACATGCTGGAGACAAAAATGTTTTATTTCGAGGAGTGCTGCCACTGCTGGTATCAAATAGTGATTCTGTACATCAAAAATGCATTAAAATTTACAAAATAGGAAATAAATGGTAAACCTAATTCGAAATTCAAAATTTGAGCTACCAGGTGCTGTTGTTCGGGTGGAGGACTACGTTATTCAAAATTTTATGGCTCTACGTAGGGCTGATTTTTCACAGTGCGAGAAACATACATATATACGTGCAGAGTTTTCGTTATTTCTTTAAAAATAATACAGGACGACAATATTTGACGGCAACAATTTGAAAAGTGATGCTTCTTTATAGTGAACCAGCGAAAAATCCCATTTCGAGACTAACACCCTTTTTTTGGATTAATAAAAGCGTAAACTGAAAAAGAACTCCAGTGGGCAAAATCATTTTCAATCGTTTTCAATTAATATTACATGTGTAATCATGTGTAATCGTTTAATGTTTCACTTGTTTAATTAAAGGGACAAAGGACGTTCAAATTTCCAATTTTACTTCAAAAACTCGAAATTCTATTTTGTATTCTCAGAAGTAATGTATGCGTACAAAGAACTAAATTAATTAATAAATAAATAAATAAACTGTAAGGAATTTTAAACATTTTATGTATAGTTTTCTCTTTATATATGAGCATTTAAATGCTCTTAAAGGCCATTCAAATGGTTGACAAATTTGTTATCCGCATCTTACGCGCCCTTCAACTAATAAATCATTTTATTTCTTGCTGTAGTAATGGCGACATCTATCAATATTAGTTTTCCGTCGATTGGGAACCGGAACTATCTTCAATTTTATTTACATTTAGCGGCGTAATTTAGTTCGTTTGTTTATGTTTACGATTTTTTTCAAATTTTTTTTCAAATCAAAATGCATCTTACCCTGAGTTCCAGATCACACAGATTTCTATGATATGTCTCGCGCTTCGAAATAAAAAATAATCTGCAATACATTGATCTCAAATGATGGAAAGAAACTAAACACAAAATTCTGAATGTTTTGGATACTTTTCTGTTTTCGAGACCGGATTCAGATCGCCAGAAGTTGATGATCTAGCGAAAAATTCGAAGCTAAAAATAATCGCCAAAATATTTACGATATTTTGGCGATTATTTTTATCAAGTTGAAGAAACATTTGCTTGAAAGTCTTTACAAGTTGAAGAAAAATCTATTATTTTTATCAAGTTGAAGAAAGATTTACTTCAAGTTGAAAAAAAATCCAAAGGAAAAAATAGTATTCATAAAATCAGAACTTTTTAATTAAATTTAACAAAGTTGTTTAATAAGAAATCAGGAAAAGGAAAAAAATCTGTTAGCGAATTAAGATTAAAGCGGAGGCAAAAAACTGCGGATATCACTTAAAATGTCTGAAAACATTTGTGCTTTTGGACGCTTTTGCCGACACATAAATTTAATTAAATAAGAACTGAACTGGTTATGGTCAGTGTCGCGTTGATGTTAATTTCGCCATTTTCCGCTGCTCATTAATTAATTAACAATATGATTTCATAAAAAAGTGATAGATTACAATAGAAGAGAAACACGCCAATGTGACAATCAAATTCGCTGAAACAACTTTGTATTTGACGTACATTTACAAAAAACACTCAATCGATTTCGAGGGTAGCTACAGGTCCCTCCTCATCAGAAGAACAAAATATCTAGAAAGGATTGTGTGATATCTAGAAAGGATTGTGAAAAAAGTGATAGATTATTTCCCATCGAGTATTAAGTACAGGACCATGATGGACAATTTAAATAATATATTTGCTAATAATGAATTGGTAATTTTATTTCTCACAATAAGGAACATCATATGCAAGTGATTGAAATTTTGCCATGGAGAAATAAGTATAGGACAATGATGGGCAATGTTATATAACGTATTTACTAATAATTAATTATATATGCAGATGATAGCCTATATTTCATTTCCTCAATGATCAACCAATTAGTATATCCACTCTCTCTGTAATATATGACGGATAATATGTGACGGATAATATATGACGGATATATGACGGATAATATATGTAATATATGACGGAATTAATAGCAAGAGTAATATTGTTTGATTGAAAGTTTCTTTTTTACAGTCATGTATGTAGCGATATTTCACAAAGTTGTTTATGTACACTGCGCAAAAAAACAAAAACAAACAAGGGGGACATTTCTATATCTCCCCTCCTTTTTCCCAGTGGTAACAATAGTCTCGGAAGCTGGAGTTGAAAAATATGCTTTATTTAGAAAGTTGTTGCCACTGCTCGCTTTGAAATCCCAGAGTTTGTTAATGAAAATTTTTAAAGTTTTACGACGAAATAAAAATACCATTGCTAAGCATTAGATACATTTATTCCCGATTCCAAAAATTCGCGGCAAGCCATTTCGATTGTTTCCGTCCTCATACGACTTTAATCAGCCGAGATATTAATTAAAAACTCTTTAAACGGTAATATTCTCACGCATTTTTTCACGTGGCAACAGTCTCGCAAATTGGAGATAAAAATGCTTTATTTCGAAATGTGTTGCGACTGCTCGCTTTCAAATAGTAGAGTTTTTTAATAAAAAATTTGTACGTTTTACAGAATCTATATATATGAAGAAGCATGCCTCTTTGTGTGTTTATTTGTTTGTTCGTGTTATTGATTTTTCCTCAATTCTGATCACTTTTTGCCACATATATTCGACTAAAATTGAACATAGGTGAAATAGTGGATAGAACTTGAGCTGTTACTACCATTTGATAAGAAAGACGAGAATAATTAAAAACTGGGTACCATTGTTGCTGATATTAGTTTATTTTCTATCGAAATTTTTTACTTAGTTTCCATATCGCATCAGGCTAAAAAATGTATGACTATGAATCTTATTTCTGCATTATTTTTACAGAAGGAAGGAAGCGGTACCGTTCTCTCTGTTATTAGATGCATTACTCTCAATCTAAGTTAACTGGCATTGGGTACTTCCGTTGTACAATTATAACAAAAATAAAAAACGGAATGGCAATTGCATCTTCGGAATTTATATTCTCGTTGCCAGTTTTGAAGAAGAATTCTTTTACTTTCTTTAAAAAAAAAGTAAATATTGTAATGGCTTTAAAAGCAAACATTGGCGACTTAATAGGAGCCAATTTCTTGGAGAGTTTAGTAAAATATTTGGCGACGACTCTAGTCCGGATAACAGAACAGTACCATGTTTTCCCACTGCTTTTAGACAATGTGTGAATACGAATGTTTTATAATATTCTGATAGTTATGACCTGCAAAGTATAGTTATTGAATTAGTTATATTTTTTACAATACAGGCATTTTTTATTTAACATGCAGTAAGACGCTACTTATTGCGTTAGCGATTAATGGTACCATTCGGATATGGCACTGAATTGCCGAAGCACCCGTTCGCATATGAAAACATGATAAATGCATCGCTTATTATGATGAACAATGCGGTTAATATGATGGGCGTTTTACAGAATACATCTGCTTTCTTCTGACGTAAAGTCGTCAAACAAAATCAAAATAGATTAGAAAAATTACCAAGTGGGGGAGAAATGTCTCCAATTAAGGCACAAAATTTGTCAAAACCCTTTGGTTTAGATTTTAGTCAACTATTTAAGATTTGGCAAAAAAGCCCTTAGTTTGAAGCACAGAGTTGTTATAATTAAAGTTACACTATTTAAACCTATGTAGAGCTAGTTCTGGTAGACCTACTTCATAGAAACTTGGTATACATGTTACATGAAGCATGGGGAACAGAAAATTGCAATACAAAATATAGTTCGAATTTCGACCACCAGGTGAGAAGGCGAAACATGAAGAACAAAAATCACAAGTTGGAAACATAAAACTTTAGTTAATGACAGCATTTATTCAATGTGCATTCCATGTGAGTCAATCACTTGCTCAAAGCGTGTTATAGTGTGTTTAACACTAATGCTAAATATTTCTCGATCAGCATGACGTGTTATGCTTGCTTTCAATACAGGCATAGTGCACATGCTTTCTCCATAGACACGACGACCTTTGAGGAATCCCCTAAACGAAAGATTACTGGGATTCAAGTCGGGAGAATTCTTGAAATTAACCGACCATCTCCGAAGGTGGCACGAAGCGCTCCGCTCACAGGCCCGGCAATGTGAGGTGGGGCACCAACTTCATGCAAGATGGTGTTTTTGTAAGGCAGGAAGGACTTGCTGCTGCAGAAGTTCGCAGTAACGGGTACCCATGATGGAACACCTTTGAGGGTCTCAAGGAGCGTTCTTCTCAAAGAAAAAGGGACCAAGAATGAAATCAGCAGTAAACCCACACCATACAGTAATGTTATCAGGATGCAGACTCCGTTTTTGCACAACATATTAGGTTTGCAATACTCGATATGTGACAGTTTTGGGTATTAGATGCTCCGTCTGGGGTAAAATGCGACTCTTCCAACCACAGAATGCTCCAAGCCAAGATTATGCATTATCAGCGGCTATTCTGGCTAAAAGAAGTATCAGTAGGATATTCCGGGTCGGCAGGTTGCAGCTCTTTTATCTTATTTGTGGATACCACTTGACTAAGGATCACAGAATCTTTTGTACGGTCGACCTCGGGAGAGGCAAATCCCGTGACAGCGATCGAGCACTTCTCGAAGATTACTGGAAATCGGATGCGCTTTCCTCTACAGCGAGATGGTTTTCTTAAGAGTTTCATTTGAAATGCGTTTCTCTTCTCTTCCTGGAATCACACACAACTCGCCAGTGTCTTCAGATCTAACAACCATCTTTTTCAAACTCTGCCTCAGTATTGGTTCTTTTCGTCAGCTTTTCAAACGCCGATACTGAAAAGAAATTGAACTTACTGCTGTTCCAATAAGGCAACTTGATCAGTAAAGCTTGATCTTCCTTCTGTAAAGGCACGAGGAAGAATGATTTTACTATACTGAATACTGGCGCTCAAAATTTGCATAACCTCCTTTCAACATTGCGTGACAAACGACATCTGTTGGTCGAATGTTTAACTACTAATTTTTATTACAGATTGATTTTCCCCGTGGTTCATATAATGCACATACTGAGTTTCAACGAAGTATTTCTACCAATACGGGCTGTATAACATTCTAAATACGCTAACTTTAATTAATAACCACCCTATTGATTCTGAATAGTTCAAACGCAGGTTTTTCTTGGAATAAGGAAAAATTTCTGCAGACATTTTTCTCATCCCAGTTATTTTTTGTGTGACTAATTTTAAATTTTACAATGTAAAATTTAAAATAAATATTTTAATGAAATTATAACAGCTGGATCGAATGTAATTTCTTGTAAATAATAATTGTATCATCATCGTTTTTACAATAACTATTTTAGGCCACCAGTTCATTTACATTTCTCTTCTATGCTTTGGATTAAAATCCGTCGTTCAGTCTTATTTTTAATCAACTAAGACCAAGAATATTTTAATTAGTTAGAAAATAATTTTTCAACTTTTTAGTGCACATAACATGTGATTTAAAAGGAATTTTTATGTGTATTGTTTCTTTTCAACTTTTATAATTTAATAATGACAATAAATTAAACGAATATTTTTCTTTTTATTTCCAACTATATTTCAATAAGCTACTATCGTCAGAAATTTTATAAATAAAGACTCTTTCGCTAATACATTTAACTTTTAACGAATTTTGACGTACTAATGTATCAAATGTAATACTTTATTCATTATAGATTACAATTTAGTTGGTACTTACGTATAAATGCAACCATCTTGCCACAATTTAGCGATTTTTTACAGTGATAAGGCAAAAGTTTCTTATCGGGTACAAATTGGTGATTTTCACGAATTTATTCTTTAAAATGTACTCAAACTATAGGTATTTATCAAATATCATCATCATATGAAAACGAAGCATACTTTAATCATTTAAAATACAAATTTTAATTAGGGAATAAGAGTTTCGTAATACATTAAAGAATAAAACATACTTTTCTCCAAATCTTTTTGTAAATTTTTTGTGCTCTTCTCTCCAAGTACACAACGATCTGTTCACACTTCAAAATAAATCAGGACAGCAGAGATACAGACAGCATCACGAAAATTCCGGTAACATCGGCTATCTGGGAGATTTATGTTCTCTTCATTCCCTTTAGAATTTTTCCGAGAAAATTCTGTATTGCTAAAAATATTTTACAGCAGTTTCTTCTGTGGCGGATAATTTCACAAGACCACATTTTAAAACTGAGTTTAAGGCGTAAAACATCACAACATTGCTTGATTAAAAGGTTGTTATGAATATGGTTGCCTGAATAATCGTTATGAGCGCGATGGCCATAATTGGCACATTCTGAAAATTCGGCGACTTCTACTAAGGCGGTTGCGATAAAACGTAAATACTCTTTATTTATTTCATATGCATTTTAATTTTTTATTTTTTATTGCGTTGTTATTCGTTTCATTTCTCTACATTATTTATAGGTTACGTATCAAAGATATGTATCAGTTATTATTTTTAATTGTATGCACTGTACTAATTACAATGTATAGCTCAAATTTTATCGGAAATTTGATTGCCAACTGTAAAGGCTAAATAAGGGCCAGGTTCGATTGCGTACTAAAACTGAGAATACGTTTGCTAAAGTAAAAGGAAAGGAGAAAGAAATGCGACCTTTTGAGGGGAATTTTGTAAAAAATAACTACAAATGGAGGGTTTTGCAAAAATAAATTATAATGAAAAAACACTGTCTACCTGAAGGTGCTCCTATTCCAAATTGTGAAAGTAGTTATGCTACGGGGTTGTCCTCTATATGTCAGTGCATTCAAACTGCTACGTCGGTTTTTTAAACGTACCTATTTATGTACGTATATATGTATGTATCTCGCATAACTCAAAAACGATTAGCCTAAGAACTTTGAAATTTTGTATATAGGACTGCTATACCATGTAAACGTGAGCCTCGTATTTTGAATGCAGTGGGTAGCACCAAATGTATATAAATATATGTTTGTATATATATACTTTCTTACTCGGCTCAGTGAACTCAGTTTCTTTATTCTTATCTGCTTGTAAATTATGCATTTTTTGTTATAAAAAATATTAAATTACACTGCTCTTATCTTTCGGTTAAGGTTTTATGCTTTTAGTTAACCTGCATGTCATAGTTGTAGAATTATCAACAATTTAAAAGTTGCTTAAGGGCGGCTAAGCCTAATTTTTGTTTACCATAGCAGCCATGTTTGTTTACATTTGAAACTTAGCAGAACAGTGGATTTGTTGCCAATCTAGAGAAACTAAGCTTTGCAACAACAAACTAACGCCATCTTTTATTATTGCGAATTAAATTATGCTTAATCCATTCTGAAATTATCTTTTAAGTTATTTAATTTTCCCGTTTATTGAATCAGTATAGCGTTCACAACCGATTAAGTCATTTTCTACGCTTTCAGTATCTTTGTGCCGAGTGAGATCAAAAGTAAACTTTCAGTTTTGTGCGCCGAAAATTCTGTCTTCTCACCCGCTGGTCTTGCTTGTTTTTGGGTCTTGTAATTTTAATTGTATTTTTTTTTAATTATTTTAACTGTATTTGGTGTTTTATGTTTTGCTGTATCTTTCAATTTTTAATATAGGTATTTTGAGATGTTTTGCATTTTTGCCTTGTCGCGAAGTGAGAACTGAATTAATTGAATGAGAAATATATCTCTAATGAAATTCGAGGAAATAGTTTAAATGAAAGGCAGGAAAAAATGCGTATAATTTAATATTCCGTCCGAGGAACTCATGTGGTGTACACATCAGATTTTTGTAATTTAAAATCAGTCATAATAAAACCCAAATCAATTTTCTTTGCCTGATTGGAGGTTCCAGGTATTAGAAGTTAAATAAATGATAATTTATTTTAAAGCTACAAAAATATTAATGTAAGACCAGGTTTCAATGTATGAAATGTAGCAAAATGTTCTACATGAGAAAGTAAATTCGGATCACTCAACGATCTTTCTTCCGCATATCCTGGTATTATATCATTTTAAACACAAAATACTCATTCTGGATTAATGTTTCATTTTCATTGAAATAATCTCAGAGTTTCGAAACTGAAAGAACCTTGAACTTGTAACGTTCAAAATGCAAAGAAAATACTATCAACCCACTGGCATACATAAAATCCGTCATGCATTATTAACGCAAAGATAGCCGACGGTTAAGCTCCGTTGATTACAGTCGCGTGCGTACTCATCCACAAAGCGGCATTAGCCACCGCTACATAAAATATAAAAATATAAAAATAAAATATAAAAATAGCAATATTTTTTTCTTTCTTTTTTCGTTTGCTTATTTTTTCCAATTTTTTCATTGGTTTCCCACAAATTCGTACAATAAATTGCCAGCTGATTCTTTCTTCTTTTTTGCAGCTGTTTTTAGGTATA
>KK117512.1:22349-54366 GCA_000611955.2 Stegodyphus mimosarum
GGGAAGTCTGATTTCTTAGCGGAAAGTCCTGTTGTCGAGACTAATTTTTATTGAATTATGAATCGTCTGCGTATTCTGTAAAATCGACGATGCGTAGAACATTTGAGACATGATTATTATATATCGTTCCACCATTAGTTAGGAAGAGAAACACTACCGGCATGTATAGGAACTATGAAAATACTTTTGAAAGGTTTGGGAATTATGAAATAAGTAAACAACAAATTTTTTAAAAAATTACTCAAATACACAGCTCCGAATAATTTTTTTTTGCCATTTTCCTAACCGGAAGAATAGTTGCAGCAATTTTAAATAGCAGTTTCTTTTCTATTTAGATTGATAGAAGCAGTAATTATTATTCGTCGAATGAAGAGAAACTGAAAGGGAATCACATTTTTGAAACTATGCTTGAAATAATTGATATTTTATGCAAGCTTAATGTCTGTAATGCTTTTAAAATGGCATAGAATCTATACTATTATAATCTGGGAGCGTCTGTCTGTTTGCTTGTGCCATTAGCTCCTCCGGAACGGCGTGGAGTTTCGAGAGATGTACCCACGGATTCCAAAAATTCGTGGCAGGCCATTTCGGCTATTACCATCTTCGTATGACTTTAATCAGCCGATAATTAAAAACTCGGGAAAACGACCATTTTCGCAATCATTTTTCCGAGTGGCAAATGTCTCGCAAGCTGGCAATGAAAATATGTTTTATTTTGAAAGTTGTTACCACTGCTCGCTTTCAAATCCTAGAGTTTGCAAATAAAACATTTCTAAGCATTACGATGAAATTAAACTAGCATTACCAAGCTTTAAACACATTATTTCCGATTCCAAAAATTTGTGGAAAGCCATTTCGGCTATTACCATCTTCTTACGACTTTAATCAGCCGAAATATTAATTAAAAACTCTGAAAGAGCTCATTTTCGCACTCGTTTTTCCGAGTGGCAACACTTTCGCGCGTCATAGATAAAAATGCTTTATTTCGAAAAGTGTTGCCACTGCTCGCTTTCAAATCCTAGAGTTCGTTAATAAAAATGCCTAAGTTTTACAAAATAGGAAATAAGAATAGCATTGCCAAGCATTAAATACATTATTTCTCCATTCCAAAAATTCGAGGGAAGTCGTTTCGACTGCTCCCATTTTCGCACGACTTTGATTTGCGTAAATGAAAGAATTAATTTTCATAAATTAAAGAATTAAATTAATTTAATTAGAATTGAAATTGCGCCTACAAAGGCGCAATTAAGACCAAAGAAGTCGTCGTTTTAGAACAAAGAACGTCGTTTTAGAACTTCATTTTAGAACGAACATCTATTCTGAAAGATTCTATTATGACCTACCTTATGCAGAATTTCAGAAGTATATTCTTTTTACTTCAGGAAACGATCTCTTAGTTCATTGCCAAAATCATCGAAAAGTTCAAACCTCTCTCTCCCCTTTAAAATACAGTATTAGCTTCATTCATGCAAAGATCTGAGATCCTAAATATTTTTCAATTATTTCTTTTAAAAATTCTTTTTATAAATCTAAAAATGTTTTGCTTTCCTACATTTCGAGTAAGGCCAAGGCCCAGTCGTCCCCCACTGTGTAAACCCTTTGAGAAGGGGGGCAATGAAGATTGATGATTTCGAGGAAAGAGAAATGTTTTTGACAACCGCAAAAACATTAATCGATAGAACAGAAGGACACCCTTTCATCTCGCCGCATATTTACAATCTGTCTATCATACGAAAAGCTCTCGCCAGTTAGTCTGTAGCTGTCTGTTGCCGTAGAAACGAGCCTTGACCCATTTTCCGTAGGGGTGTCTTGAAGATTTACTTTTCAGTTTGCCATCCTGGTGCTTTTAAAGATGAACTGGCAACCCTTGGTTTGCCTCTATTTGAGATATACTACCCCTATAGTATACTAGCCCTTGCTATAGCGACCACTACCTACCAGACACTGTGGCGGGAGCTATTCTTCTCGTAGACAGACAGTAGAGTGCTCCCACGCGCCACGGATACTATACGCTGACAAACATCCATGCCTTTTCCAGGATTCAAACCCAGGCTCTTCGGTACCACAGTACACTCCCCTAACCACTATATCTTCTCGGCGGCGTTTTCTAGCATAGACTTCGTTATTGAAGACATGAGTTCAAACAGTTACCTTGCAGTGGACATTACCAACTTGGAATGAACTAACAGAAACTGGTAAGGATTTCTGAAAACGTATTGTTCTCATACAATAATGTACGCGAATCATATAAAATGCATGAATTTACTTCATTCGAGCTGTGCGGCATTTGATGCGTTGGCAAGAAAATCTCTGACCACAACCAGGAGCAAACTAGCAATCCAGTCGGAGTAATAATTTTCATAACCAAATGACTGACGTTAAACTGACTTCAGATTACTTCTACCGAAACAGCACGATATGTGGCACACCTAAAAACCCCATGTCGACAGTTAAAGAATTTTTTAACAATCGCATAAGAGTTTGTGATGGTAATATTTAAGGGTTTGTGATATTTAAGAGACTCTAAAGAGTCTAATAAAAATCTCTAAATCTTTAATCTTAAATCTAATCTTTAAAAGTCTCTAAGGAATATCTCTAAAGAAAAACCTTTAAGAGTTTGTGATCATAACGCTGAGCATGACCAACAAGTATGGTGGCTGTAGTCAAATAAGTTGCAGGCAGTTTTAAAAATATTAAGATACGATTATTTATGTATATTTACAGAAAATTATTTTAGTGGCCGTGGATTACATTGTAAGGCAATAACCCAAAACAAAAACATTACAAATTTTACCTACATTACTAATAACTCTAAATTCGATAAAAAAAATATACCTTGTAACCCATGTACTGTTTCCAAGAAAAGGTGAACATCTTCACCTGTGAAACTGACATTTATTCAGAACCTTACCTTTATAGAAGAAATGTAGATGAGGACTCAATCACATAGAAAACTAGGTAAACACTTGTCAGATCCACTGTCTATATTTTGTGTGAAATCTGGAGAATAGTGGCTGCATAGAAGAAGGTTTAAAACTACCCTTTATTACACTCTTTAAATTATTTAAGGTGCGTCAACTCGACCCTAACATACTACGCCTCTGCTTGAGCGGTAACTGAAACAGTAAGAACTAAACTCAGAATTTGGAGATATTAACAAGTAGTAGAATGACGCTACAGGGGTCAAACTATCCTGTTTCCTAACAGAGCGTTGATAAATTTAGTGACAGCGAAATAATAGCCATTACGCCACGTTTAACCAGCAATAACTGCTAAGCCGAAACTCACGCTACAACACGCACAGTGTTTTCCCAGACTCTCTAACTTTCCCTCCCACTGGTAGAATTTGCATTCCTTCATGCGAGCTACCAAATTTAAATATTCTGACACTGACAATTAGGGGAAGGAAGGCCTATAGGAAAGAACTTCAAATTAAATTTAACTGGTTATTTAAAATAAATACAAATCCCTACACACATGTCACGTGAAAACATTCAGGAGTTCGTCGCAGAAGAACAGGCAATCAGAAGTTATAGGAAAGGACTTCAAATTAAATTTAACTGGTTATTTAAAATAAATATAAATCCCTATACACATGTCACGTGAAATCATTCGGGAGTTCTTCGCAGAAGAACAGGCAATCAGAAGTTATAGGAAAGGACTTCAAATTAAATTTAACTGGTTATTTAAAATAAATATAAATCCCCACACACATGTCACGTGAAAACATTCGGGAGTTCTTCGCAAAAGAACAGGCAATCAGAAGTTATAGGAAAGGACTTGAAATTAAATTTAACTGGTTATTTAAAATAAATATAAATCCCTACACACATGTCACGTGAAAACATTCGGGAGTTCGTCGCAGAAGAATAGGCAATCAGAAGAAGAAAATGATCATATGGCATGGTAATTGCCTTTACTTATTTTTTGATGGAGTGCTCGTAGAATTTTATAGGCCCTAGTAAGAAAGAAAAATATCCAGGTGTTTTTGGCCGAAATACACTGCTCGGTGGACCTGGTACCTAAGTAGAAATAGAAAGAACTTGCCTCCTGAATTTACGTAATAGCCTTCATCTTAGCAAGGTGTTCCAAGTCGACTACAATGTGCATACAGAACAAATATTAAAAACGTTCACAGGCTAAGAAAAGAAATGATTCCACATTGAGAAGCAAGAGAAACTTGCTATTCAACAATGCCAAGCCGAATCTGCGAGGGCAACATCGCCACTTGCCACATACAGTACACGAATCACTTTTTAAATTGTTGCCACCAAATGTTAGAGCCCTGTATTATATTTAAGGAAATTAAATATTTAAGAACCTGCATAAATGTATGTACCTTTCTCGCATTGTAATAAAACAGCGGTTCCTGGAGCCATCCAATTTTGAATAACGTACCCAATATGGGCATCTGGAAGCCCAAATTTGAAATTTGAATTCCAGAAGCGTGAATGTAAACATCGCCGTTTATATTCACGTTAACTTCGTCGAATAGATAACAGAGAAAGAGAATTCGTAAGAGATAGAAGGCTAGCAGTGCCCCCAAACTGATTATTTACAGCCTCTTTAGCTGCCTTGCAATGCCAACAGTAAAACTGCAACTCGAAGAGAAAGATGTGAGGGCTTGTCTTCACAGTGGTCACAAAGAGTTTAAAACTCCAAATCAACCTAAATTTCCTTTGGGGTTATAGATGTTGCTGTAACTAGCTAAGTATAGTGGAATACTTTCCGAACACTGTCACGGATGATATCAGGACACATGGATGGTATGACGTTACTCAGAGTTGCAAAAATATGCAACGAATTCCAAACTATTGGAGAGCAAAGGTTATCTCAAGCATGAATCTGATGCACACGTATTTCATATGAGTGAGGATAATTTTCCAGTAGTTGGCAACAGCTGCTAACTATTGTTCCCGATTTGTGCCAAAAACATTGAGCTTGGTTCTGTACAACGGACAAAAATAATGCAATTCAGAATTACCATTCGCAATAAGTAAAACAAATTACTGCGATATGCGATTGCAGGTCCTGTGAAAATCATGCGTATGCTCGTAACGACTTCATAGCTAGCTATGCTATTTTTACTTCCTTGTAAGAAGTAAAGGAAGTATTGTAATCACGAAAAATTCCGGCTACCGTATTTCAACGGAAATATCCATTTTAACCGCTATCTAATGCAATTTAACGATGTTTTTGCTTGACATTTGTACACATGGACAGAATAAAGCTCTCTTTTCCCCCAGAAAAATTATAAAATTGGTTTAAAATAGATTCAGATGAGATTTTTTCCTGGTGTCTGTACATACGTATGTATATATGTATCTCACACAACTCAAAAACGACTAGCCTCAGAGCAATGAAATTCTGTATATAGGACTACTATTGGATGTAGGCGTGCCCCTTCCTTTTTGGTGGCAATCGGCAGCGCCAAAAGTAAATATATATGTATTTACATATACCCACTCTGTTACTCGGTTCCGTGAACTCACATTTTTTATTCTTATATGCTGCTAAATTGTGCATTTTTTGCTTTAAAAGGGATTGAATTCCGGTTAAGGATTTTATGGTTTTAGTTAACCTGCATGCAATTATTGTGGAATTATCAACAATATAAAAATTTTTTAACTGCGGCTAAGCCTAATTTTTGGTTAGGATAACGCCCATATTTGTTTACATTTGGAGCTTAGTAAAATAATCGATTTGCTGCCAATCTAGAGAAACTAAGTTTCGCAACAACAAAGTAGCGTCTTCTTTTATCATTGCGAATTAAATTATGCTTCATTCATTCTGGAATTATCATTTGAGTTATTAAATTATCCCACGCATTGACTTAGCATAGCGTCCACAACAAATTAAGTAAGTTTTTTTGCCGAGTGAGACCAAACGTAAACTTTATAGTTTCGTACACAGAAAAATCTGCCTTCTTGCCCGCTGGCCGAATTGCTTGTTTTGCTTATAAGCTAATTTTAATTGTAAAAGTTGTTCTTTAAATTGTTTTAACTGTATTCATGTTTTATACTTTTCTATATCTTTCAATATTTAATAAAGATATTTTGAGGTTTTATGTATTTTTGCCTTGTCGCTAAATCAGAACTGAATTACTTGAATGAGAAATACATCTCTAATGTACTTCGAGGAAATAAGTTTAAATGAAATGCAACAAAAAATGAGTATAATTTAATATTCCGTACAAAGAAGTCATGTGGTGTACATATCAGATATTTTTTAAAAAAATGGGTGTTGCTGTATGAGGGACAGTTCAATTTCAATAAAGGCCTTTCTGGACATTGTAATTTCTACCTGGCCATGGCAATTTCGATTTATATCCAAAATGATTTAGGCTTTCTCACAAGGCCTTTTATTTATTTTTTTTTGGTCGAACATTCATTGTTCTATTATTCCACGCTGAAGGAAGAAATGAAGAACACATTTCTCTTTTAAATTCTTTAAACTTCAAGCTTCCTTCCCTTCTTTACATGTTTGCTCAAGATTAAAATAGCATTCTCTTTTTTCTGTATACTTAATTCTTACATTCCATCGTGAACTTGTATTTTATTTGATTTCGGTTTGTCTTCTGTTGTTAGCCCAAAAGACCTAGTGGTCTTGAAATGGGACTTTGTGTCGAATCACTATAAATACGTTGTTTCACTTTTCATTCTAGTCTGATGAAATTCGGCAAAATGTAAGATCATTTAAAAGGCAAAATCTTTGAAACTAATTTTTTCTATTGTGTATTAACAAGCTATTTCAAAGCAGTAGATACAGTTCTAAGAATGTTCGTTTCTTAGTTTTGAATAGTATAGATTTAAATATTAAAAAGGCATTTATTCCATGATCTGTCTAATGAAAAATATTCAGTACTTTCCTCGAATGGTGATATTTTTAGCCCAAAGGACGTTAACCCAGAAGGAATATTTTGTTTTGGCATTTTGCGTTGATTCACGATAAATGTCGGTTCACTTTTCAAACTGTTGCCACCAAATATTACAGCCGTGTATTATATTTAAAGAAATTAAATTATGATGAATCTGCATAAATGTATGCATGTTTCTTGCATTGTGATAAAACAACGGTACCTAGAGCCATCCAATTTTGAATAGCGTAGTTCTCCACCCGAATATGGGCATTTGAAGTTTGAAATTTGTTTTCTTATCGATTTCATACTTTGTGACACTTTAACGAATTTTTGATTAACATACTCAACAATTTCAAAGCGAGCAATGGCAATATTTTAAGGGGAAAAAAACTCTAGCACGCGAGACTGTGTATCTGAAATTCTAAAGATATGCTCATTTTAAAATTATTTTGCTATATTGCTGATGAACTGAATTTTATGGTTTAAGTTATATTTAATAAATAAAGGTAACGTGATATATATGATATTTAACATGATATTTAATAGATAAATGAAACACAAATGTTAAAAAAGAAGGCTCCTTTGGGCGTAATTTAAAATCTGAAGGCTTTAAAATTTTGTTGCCCTTTTTATACGTTTTTAATATTTATTTCATATTTTGTGGAGCTTAATGTAATTTTCATTAACAATCTAAACGATTTGAAAGCGAGCAATGGCAGCACTGTATGGATTGAAACATTTTTAGCTCCAGAACGCGAGACTTTTTGTCAGAAATACTCAAACGAAACGTTGATAAGATGGATGGCAAAAAAGCTGAAACAAACAAACAAAAAAGAAAAAAGAAAATGTAACTTAACATTGCATCGGGAATTCTAAATATATGCTGCTATGCTACTTTTAAAATTTTGTGTTTTTGCTGTTGAATCGTACATGGCGTATGTGCGAAGAAAACGATGCTTAATAATAACCCTAAAATGACAAAATAATAATAATAATAATAATACCAAGTTAAAGAACAAGGAATAAAATTTGTAAACCTTCAACTTGACATTCTCAAAATCCCCTGCAAGTTGCTACTTAGGAAAAATTAAAATAATATTTAATTAAAATTCTTAGTAACAAAATGCATATAACAGCAATACAAAACTTTTCATTGTTGTTTTCGGAACTAACAAAAAATAAAATCAAATAAAACAAAATCGAAAAGCTTCAGATTTTATATTACGGCCACAGGGCGTTATTTTAATGTATTTTGCTTTACCTTTATTTATTAAAAATGACTTTTTTGCACGTAAATCATAGAAAATTAAATTGAACAGCAATAACACAAAATATTTGAAAACAGCATATCTTTAAATTTTACTATAGACAGTTTCGCGCGCAGAAGATAAGATAAGATAGATAAGATTAGATAAGATAAGATAGATGTTTTTTTCCGAACAGTGTTGCCATTGCTCGCTTTGAAATTGTTGAGTTTGTTAATCAAAAATTCGTTAAACGTTTACAAAATTTGAGATGGATAATAAAACAAATTTTAAATGCAAAATTCGGGGTTCCATTTGCTCATGTTCAGGTTGAGGACTACGTTATTCAAAATTTGATGTCTCAACGTGCTGTTTTTCTTTACAATATGAGAAACATGCACATTTATGCAGATCCCTCATTATTTAATTTTATTAAAAATAATACAGGGCTGTAATATTTGGTGGCAGCAATTTCAAAAGTTAAACGCCGTTTATAGCGAACCGACGCAAAATTCTAAAACGAAATTTAAAGCCCTTCTCTGCAAATTGCCTCTTTGCGCTAAAAAGGAATTTTTTACAATTTTTCATGCGAAGTTATATTGCAGAGACATTCGGTCCTTTTTTTTAATTGAAAGAAATGTAAAAAATGAGCTGTGCACTCGCCTGGACTCAAAACTCGGACCTCACCAATACGTGCCGAGTGTGCTGACCATTACACCACGAAGGCATGCTAAGAAGGTGAGAGAAATACCTTATATTCTTCCCCTTTTAAAAGGCAGCTGGGGATTAGGGAACCAAATCGCCAAATTCTGGTGGTGGAGAATCCTCATCCATCACCTTTTTTAGTTCGGGCGCCACTGTAGAATCATTATTTTTTTTATAACTAGGAGATGTGGAGAATTAGCAATGCTCTCACCGGGACTCGCACCGCGGACCTCTCGACACGCGCCGAATGTGCTGACCATTAAGGCATACTAAGAAGGAGGGGCAATTACCTTTTATAATATAACTATTTCAATACTGTAGAGAAAACACAGTTTTTTATTTCACATATCACGGGATTTCTCTCTCAAAGATATGACGTCACTTACTTTACAAGATATTTCTCCTACCTTCTTCGCATGTCCAGTGGTCAGCACGCTGGGCGCGTATTGCAAAGGATCGTGGTTCACGTCCCGGCCAAAGCGTTGCTCGTTTTTCAATTTCTCTTACTTCCAAATAAATCCTAATGTCTCTACAAGTGACGCCCGAACTAAAAAAGTTGGTGGATGATGATTTTCCCTTACCAGGATTTGACGGTTAGGTTCTTGAAACGCTCGATGCGTATTCGAGAGGTCCGTGGTTCGAGTCCCGGCGAGGGCATTGCTACTTTCTTCACTTTCCTGCTTCAGAAATCCTCTACAAGTGGCGCCCGAACAAAAAAAGGTTGTGGATGATGATTCTCCATTACCGAGATTTGGCCATTTGGTCCCCCATTCCCCCGTCGCCCTTTAAAAGGGGAGTATATAAGGTATTTCTCCCACCTTCTTCGCATGCCTTCGTGGTGTAGTGGCCAGCATACTGGGCGCGTATTCCAGAGGTCCGTGGTTCGAGTCCCGGCGAAGGCGTTGCTCATTTTTCAATCACTCATGCTTCGAAATAAATCCTAATGTCTTTACAACTTCAGTGTTTATTGTTTAGAAAAATTTTCACTTTTTTTTAATCTCTTTCTTGTTATATATGTGCATGTGTGCTTTTTACTCATATTGTTGAAATCGATGGCAACTAGTATCACCAAATTTTTTAGCACACGTAATCTTCTGTGACTACATGTATACCTTGAAGCTCGACTTTTGAATTTCAAACTTATTACTTTATTTAATATTACATTTTATAGGAATTTAATGAAATCTTGATTAAAACACTCGGCGGTAGCAAAGTGTTGCCACTCGGCGAAGCGTAAGTCTAAGCGATTTGAAAGCCAATAAACTCAGTTCTTTATGTCTATTATTAGTAATTACTATAAAATTAGCAATGCAACAAACTTATGTTTGTCGTAGATTTTAGTCAACACTCTATTGGTTTCAGGGCAAAAAGGTAGGGGTCCCTCTTCATCAGGAGCAAAGAAATCTGCAACGAAGGGAAAGCCACGGTTGTATTTATACCCAAAAAGGGTAAAACGAATGAGAATATAGCACCATCTGTCGGCAGAAATAGCAACGAAAATTAAAGAAATGAGTTAAAAAAAATTTTAAAGCGTTAGGAAGGTCTAGAACGGAATTAAAGTCATTAACTAAAGAAGATAAATCTTTGTGAATATGAAAAGCTTCAAGAAAATCCAATTCACCAATGGAATCACCAATGGAAGAAGCATTTTGGATAATTTTTGCAGACCCAAAACTCAAAATTACTAACAAATTTCCGACTATGGTCGATAGATGGCATTACCTCTTCGTTGGCTTTACTCTTTTTGGATGTAAATACAACCGTGGCATTCGTTGCAGATGTCTTTTCTCCTGATGAAAAGGAATCTATACCTGCGTGCTCTCGAAATTGATATAGACTTGACTAAAATCTGCGCCGAATATTACTATACGACTGTCGCTTTATTAATTTTATGTTTTACACTGACGTGTTTCTCTTCTATTTTGATATTTACTAATTACTAGTTCTGTAATTTCACGAGTCCAATTACTAATTACTAGCTGGATCCGTGAAACTGCACTAGCAAAGTTCATTAAAATCCTGAAATATTTCCCTTTTTTGTAATAGCTACTTTAGGCGTTTGGTCGTCGAAACGGTAAGAACTTTGGTACATAACATTCCTTTTCCATGATATAACTTAATAAAAGGTCTAATCATTACTACATGATCTTCCATTATTATATAATCTACTACATAATCCAATCCTACCGTTGCATTGTTTTAGAAGAAAGAGAAGTACATAGGTTTTTTTTTTCTTTTTTTTTTTTTTTTAAAAAAAAAATTTCTTGTGTTTTTTTTTTTTTTTTTTTTTTTTTTGAAAACATATTTTTTTTCTGGTATTTTGCTTTTAAATAATGCACAAAAATGCTACAAAAATTCCGTTTTCACCATCGAAATGGTTCTTTATTCCCAAAGCGAATAGCTCATCAAGCTCCGCTTTGTAAAATTAATGCGTTTCTGCTAGGCACTTCAAATTAAAATCAAATGCGCTGGCATTAAATAAAATAATCTGATGACCACATGACTTCTGTATAACACCTATTAAATTATACACATTTTTGGCTGCATTCCATTTAAATTTATTTCCTCGAATTTTTTATGACTCACTTCACCAGCCCCTCGAGGCAAGTTAAAAATGACGTCAAAAATTGTTAAGTTTGAAATTAAATACAGTTTTTGCCTTTCGAGAATCTAGTAATTTCCTGTAATTTTTATTTTTTCGTAACGAATATAAAACTTTCCCAAATATAAGTATAAAAACCGACAGATCGCATTAAAAGTTAGATTTGGTTATTTATCCAAAATTAATCTTTATTTTTTTTTTTAATTTGACATTGCCAAAACATGAACATTTTCGTCATTTAAAACATATCTGTAATTGGTAGTGCATAATTACAACCAACCACTGCAAACATAAAGGTAAGGGGGTGGGTATATATATTTACTCAAGGCCAAAATCGAGTTTTAATTCTTTATATTCCCTTAAAAGTCCTTCTCATACGTATATACATATATATTCTTGCTTTTTTATTACATTTTCAATTTTAATTATACCTTTTTAAAGGTTTTGATTTTCAATTTACTATTAATTCATTCATTTCGTAAATTTTTCAAGATTCATTTTTCAAATATGCTTTTAAGTTACTTCATTTCAATAGAATTCTAACTGCCTTTATCAAAGGAGATAATATACGAAATAATACATTAGAAAATAAATTACTATTTTATTAATTTGCGGCTTTTACGCAAATGTTTGGCAATTTATTACGATTAATTAAAAGGTTTACTTATACGTAATACTTTCGGTATGGCTTACTGCGATAAAAAGGGAGGTGCACAACTAGATGTTATAGAAGTTCCATATACATATGTTCTACAACTAATCATTTTTAAGTTACGCGAGACATACACGAACGGTGCTTATATGCATACCGTCACGAAAAAATCTATTTGAGTCCATCTTAAATCTATTTTACAATCCATTTTGGACAAAAAGGGTCTTTTATTCTGTCCTTGTGTACAGACCTCACGGGTTAAAAATAGTGAAAACAGATTCGGGAACAGTCAAAATGGATATTTACGTTGCAATGTGATACCAGAAATTTTTTACGATTATAGTACGCCTTTTACTTCTTACAAGGAAGTAAAATTCTGATGTGCTCGGAATTTAACCGCCCGCAATTCCATATTTTAAAAATAGCAACAAACTGTGTGTAAAGTATCACTTCCGGCTGACCGTTTGCAAACAAAATTAAATTTGTTGTTCCAATAAATATATGAAGATCCGCAATACGAAGTTTGGAATTATATTTTATTTGCAATTATTGGTCACTCGTTTTTCTAAACTTTATACCAATATAAGTTACCTTTTTTTATACCAATGTAAACTAATGTTTGCCCCTTTGTCTGTTTTCATTAAAAACTGTAATTTGTTGGGCACCTGCATAAGACATAATATAATTAGTTTTGAGTTAAAACATTAAGTGTTTATAATGGATTTAAAATACACGCTTTGAAACGAATAACATAACTTAATTCTCTTCTATGCTTTTTTATACTATCAAAAAATCTAAATTCATTTTTATATGTACGTATATTCTCCGCGATATTTAGATAATCATTAAACAATGGTAGTTAGTTCTTTGAAATACAGCTGTATACTTACCACTGTGTCTTCCAGGATCCGTATAAAGTAAGGGAATGAGTGTTTTGGAATTTGCTGTTTGCTGTTATGCCTTGGCGTCATCAACAATGCTAAATAACAAAAACAAAGTGCTTTGTTTATAACATGAAAGCATTGGAAGAGTTTTGAAATTTTGTAAATGAAACACTGTTACAAAAGTATTTTTTTATGGCTTGACATGAATAAATATCGTGTCTAAATGTAATAGAAATACCCTTAATATGTGCCACATTACTTTAGATTAAATATTTTTATAGTGATTCGATATTTTCTGAACGAAATTTGTTAAGAAGTACCACATGAGTTTTTATATAGAGAGAATCAAAATCCATTATTTTATCTCAATCATGAGTGTATATGCATATGCAAGTTTTAAATACCAAATTTTAGAAATTTTGTATTATATCATAATACTAGCGACCCGCTCCGGCTTCGCACGGGTATAAAATATATAGCCTACGTCACTCACTGAAAAAATTATTAAAATCGATCCAGTAGTTTTGATTTATTCATTACTGCCCGTGGCCCGCACGCGTTAAATTTGGAGTAAAACAATTCCCCTTTCCCTATACCATGAAGATTTCCTGCTATCTTTCCAATATCTAAATTCATACACTACATTTTGACTTATTTACTTTTTACATTTTTACCTATTTATTTTATTTTTACAACAATTAATATATTACAGAATGTCTTTATATACAACGTTCACAGCTTTCTTGTCATTAGACAATACAAACATGTTTTCTCTAGAGGTTACTCTTGAAAGAGCGACATACAGTCGGCCATGTGAAAAACAGTCAACGCTCAAATCTAAGCCTGCAACGCGCGATTTATTAATGGTCATTGCAAAAGATGCCTTTACCGGAAACTGTAAACGTTTAAATTGGAAGGGTAAATCCGAAGGTATCAGAGGGATTCGGGAAATCAATACATATTCTCCGGTACCACATTCTTTGAGTATTGTGCACTCTATTATGAAAGTTTTCAGTGATTTTACCAGCAAACGCGTGCCATTGCAAAGTTTAGGTGGATTTAGGTTTCTTAATAAAATAACAGGACAACCTACTTTCAACACCATTTTGTGAGGAGGGAGTCCAGACGGGTTCAAAGAGTTTAGAAATTCTGTAAGAAAATGAACAGCTTCTTCCAAATCGAGAACAGTATCGACCGAGTAGTATATTTTCGTCGGCGCATCAATCTTTGAAAGAATCAAGTTATTTACCTTATCTACTTGTTCGTTAGTTGGTGACAGAATTGCTCTTTCTTTAAACCAAGATATTGTCTTATAACTTATGTTATCAATGTCAGGATAGACATTGTTGACTAACTCTTGGATGTTGTCTATCAAAACACAAAGGTTTTCTATGTTAATCCTTCCCTCACTTTGTGTTAACTCTCCATTGCCAACTTTTAGCAGCATCTCTGGAAATAGCCTGTTCTCACGTGAAGATGACGAAACCCTCATATTAGTTTTAAGCTCTAATTTATTGACATGTGGCCAAAGGTTGGATCTTTTTAGGGAAGCATTTATTTCGTCAGCACGTGTTCCTCGAGTCACAACTGGTAGGATTTGACGGAAATCTCCTGAGAACAGAATTGTACATCCCCCCAAAGGTGAATTTTTGTTGCGCAAATCGCGCATTGTCCTATCCAGTGCTTCCACAGACGTCTTGTTTGACATGGTAGCTTCGTCCCAAACTATTAATGAGCAGTCACGCATTAATTTTCCTGTATTGCTCTGTTTAGAAACACTACAGACGCTGTTATTATCATCGGTGGCGATTTTCAGCGGGAGCTTGAATGTAGAGTGTCCGGTTCGGCCTTCTTCCAAAAGGGTAGCGGCAATGCCGGATGACGCAACAGCTAACGCAATTTTTCCGGTAGATCTCACTTTTTTTAAAAGCAGATTGATTAAAAATGTTTTTCCTGTACCTCCTGGGGTATCAAGGAAAAACAATTTCCCTTCATTGTTATCAATTGTTGATAGTAATGCAGTGAATACTTTTTTCTGATCGATGTTTAATCGTGGCTCATCTTGAGCTATACTTTGTAAAAGTCTCGTTTGATCGTATGATGTTTCTCTTGTGTGTTCGGCACTGTTCTTTCTATATTAAATCAACCATGTATTTAAGGTATTTAATTGTATAAGGATTAATGCTGTATTGGTTAAAATCGCTTCGAAAATTAGCCATTATTTGTCGTAAAAAGTAAATGACAAAAAAATGTTATTGTGGGATATCCATAAGAGATAGACATATACCATCGCGGAGTTTTCTGTAGACCTTTTCAATGTGTACAATACTTAGTACATTATTTTGATAAATCTCGTAGGGTTCAGCCTGCGTTTGCTATGTAAGCGGAAAAAATGTAATTATTTACCACGTCACATTAGAAACCTCAAAAATAACAGTATTTCTCCACTATTTAACGGATGTTATTATACATATAAACCTTCCTCTTCAATCACTCTATCTATTAAAAAAAACCGCATCAAAATCTGTTGCGTAGTTTTAAAGATTTAAGCATACATGGGGATATAGGTTACAGAGAAAGCGACTATGCAGTGATAGTTTTCCACTAAAATCTGTTCAAAGCTTCACGTAAAGTATAACTTCCAGTTTAGCGCTTTTAGCCAAAATCTAATATAGTGTTTCCATTGGTATAAAAGTTCTAAAATACTAAAATTGAAAAATTGTGGATTATATTTTAATATAGATTTTTATTCAACATTGATACAGGTTTCGAATAAAGTTCTCCTCTCGCCAATTTTATCCAAAATCTAGTCAATTCTTTACATAGTTTGGCTTGGTTTATTTAATTATGGTAACGCATTCAGTGGTGATCTGCCTAAGGGAAGGGATGCCTTCGTGGAATACTTTACGTTAAACAACGCGAAAACCATGAAAACGCCATTGCAGCTAGGCGGTTCTCCGGGATTCGAACCTCGGATCGAATTACCGACGTTCAATGACTTTACCGCTCGGCCGCTGGTGGGCTTCAGTTCTTTACATGAATGCATAAGGCTTAAATTGTCTTGAGCAATGCCCTCACCGGGACTCGAACCACTGACCAAAATACGCGACGAGTGTGTTGACGACGAAGGCATGCTAAGAAGGCGAGAGAAATACCTTATATACTCCCCCCTTTAAAGGGCGACTAGGGATTAGGGGACCCAATCACAAAACCTAGTGGCGGAGAATCGTCTCCACCACCTTTTTTTAGTTCGGGAGCCACTGTAGAGACATTTGGTTATTTTTTGAAAGCAAGAAAGATGAAAAATGAGCATTGCCCTCGCCGGGACTCGAACCACGGATCTCTCGAATACGCGCCGAGTATACTGACCACTACACTACGAAGGCATGATAAGAAGGTGAGAGAAATACCTTATAAAATACAGAAAACTGAAATTTTTAGAGATTTCATATAAGAACTGAAACTTTTAGAGATTTGATATAAGAGTTATCGTTAAGGAATATATCGTCAACCATATACACACAGACATGCAGACATAATTTTGAAAATCGTCATCCATATGCACACAGACATGCAGGAATAACTGTAAAAATGGTCGCCCATATACACACAGGCATACAGACATAGCTGTAGAAATTGTCACACATATATACATAGACATAGTTGTAAAAATCGTCATCCATATACACACAGGCATGCAGGCTTAATTGTAAAAATCGTCACCCATATACACCCAGACATACAGGCACAATTGATAAAATCGATACACACAAGATATACACGCATAATTGTAAAAATCGTCACACATATGCGCACACAGACAAGCATAATTGTAGAAATCATCCCCCATATACACACAGATACAGGCATAATTGTAAAAATCGTCACACATGTGCACAACACAGCTAAGCCTAATTATAAAAATCATCATTTATATATACACAGACATACAAATATAATTGTAAAATTCGTCACCCATATACACTCTGACATACAGACATAACTGTAAAAATCGTCACCCATGTATATTCAGATATGCAGGTATAACTATAAAATTCGTCAACGATATATACGAAGACAAAAGGGCATAATTATAAAACTCGTCACCCATATGCAGATATAATTGTAAAAAATCGTCACTCATATACACAGACATACAAACGTAACTAAAAAAACAGTAAGCACGTGGTGAGAAGGAACTAATTTGTGTTTTTGATTAAAAGCTCGCTGTCCAATTTTTGGACAGAAAACATAACCTCCTTTACCTAGGTGTGCAGATCGGCGGGGAGAGGGGGTAAAAAGAGGAATTTTGATTACGACGCGGGATGTAGAATTCTATAAAAAAAATCTATTTCTCCATTGCAATACTACATCAAATTTTATCCATCTTTTCCAATTGAAACTGCGAAATTAATTTCTTTCTCCTCCGGAAGAATATCGTTAAGAAGAAATAAAATTGGAAAAACGTATTCTTTTGGATTTTTTTTTTTTGGCCATAAACTAAACTTTTCAATTTATATCATATGGGATGTAAATTACAACCACTTTTTATGTAAAAATCCCTCAAGCTCCATTAAGCGTCGAAGAGGGAATTCTATGAAAACCGGAACATTTTTAGGCCGAAATTACTGCTTGTTGTAAAACGGCTGTGATTTTTGCCAAGACAAGTTTAGAAATTGATATTTCTAACCCTTCGGCATCGTAAACAGCGCGGAAAATTACACGTTAGATGATTTTTTATAGTTTTTTTAAACGTGTCTCCTATGTCTCAGGAAGATTGCTTCGTAGATAATACACAGTACGCAGGATATATCAAATTTTAACTATTTTTTATCCGTTATGTTATCTGTTAAGTAGTATTATATTTTTTAACGTGAAGGCTTCTTCATGTGTTGCTGTTTTAATTTCATCCAATCACATTCGAGTTAGAAAATTATGTTTGTGGTCGAAACTAAGCTGTTGCCATTCCAGGTACCATAAAATTTCGATACTTTACATATTATTCCGTCGACCGTGAAAGCTGGCTACGTCGAACTATGAAATTTGGCTGAAATTGTTGTCCACCAAAGTTACAGTTCCGACAACAATCGTTCGTGTGGAATTCTGAAGCGTTCTTGTGGAACTGAGGTCTCTATATTTAATAAATAAACAATATTCGATCCACTTGTTTCCTAAGCTTCGTAAAACGGCTTTCTTCGATTTCTACTATATTCTTAGGACGTTTTGTTTAGTATGCTATGACTACAAACTTTCAGCAGGTAATTTATTACTGACCAGTTGACCTCATCTAGTTCATCAATACGCACTGTTTTTAATGTTATGATCCCATAGCCTTGAAGGCCCACCAACAGCCGAGAACGGTAAAATCGCTAAACTCTCGTAATTCCGAGCTGGGTTCGAATCAAGGCGAAAGCTGTAAGCTGAGTGGGCGTTTTCGTGGTTTTTCCATTGTTAACGTTTTTACGAATTAGTTTTTCTTAGTAAAACCTCCACGAATGCATCCCTCCGCTTAGAAAAATAACCCTAGTGTGTTTTGCCATAACCTTGAAAATAATGCACTGCTTGCTGTTCCGCAAATGGTAAACCCAAAATTTTCAGAATTTTTTTTTCCAAGATGCAAGAAATAAATTACAGCAGTAACCAATTAATATCTTTTTTCACAAAAATAAAATGTAGCTTATCGAGAATCAGTCGGTGTTGCATCAAATGAAAGGGAGATTTTATAAGTGCCTTGTTACGTCACGCTTATCTATAACAAGGCGCTATAACAAATGGCGCTGCTTGGGCTCAGTTTCACGGTCGTTGAGCTAATACGTAAATACCAAGGTTTGTTCAACGTGATAAAAATTAAATTACAGACTCAAATTTCCGGACGAATTGGGATCAGAATCCAGTCAGATATCGGAAAACCGGAAAAATGGATTATAAGGCTGTGTTTTTGTTGTTGTTGTTGTTACTGGATATGCACGTGTTTACTGCAGTGCAAATCAGGGTTAGTCTGATCAGTTAAACCAAAAAACATGAGGGCTATCTAAATAAATGTAGGAATGCCTTCGAAAATAATGAACTTATATTCACATTACATTGGTACAGATATTAAGTGGTACAAGAATGGCACAGGTATTTACTGGTACAAATGAATAGAATGCGAGAATTTCGCCATTAGCCCAAAAGAGAGGGCAGTCCCGAATGAGATGTTATTATCGAAACGGCATTTTGTGTCGAAAAGTTTTAATCGCGTTGTATAAGTTTTCAGACATTTAGCACCAAATATTATTGCCCTGTATTACATTCAAAGAAATTAAATAATGGAGAATCTGCATGAATTTGTGTATGTTTCTCTCACTGTGAAAAAAAAACGGTATCTAGAGTCATCCAATTTTGAATAATGTTGTCCTCAAACCAAACATGGGCACCAGGAAACCCGAATATTGAATTTCAAATTCTTTTATTATCTAATTTTTGTTTTGTAAAACTTTAACGAATTTTTTATTAACAAACAAAACGGTTTCAAAAGCGAGCAGTAACAACAATGTGCGGAAAATAACATTTTTATCCCCAGCGCGCAGACAGTCTATCGGAAACTCTAAAGGTATGTTGTTTTTAAATATTTTGAGATCCTATAAATAAATAATTCTATAAAATATAATAAAATATGAGAATTGAATTTCATGTTGCGGAAGTGCGAAGAACATGATAATTAACAAAGTTAACTCACAAAACGTTAATAATAAAAAGACAAAAAAGTTTTGTAAGCCATCTTACTAAGAAAACTGAACATTGAGAAAATTGAACTGTGATAAACTCCGAAAAGACAGAAAAAAGAAGAAAAATTCATGCAAAACTTAACACTGCATATGGAATTGTAAACATATGCTGCTTTTAAAAGTTATGTGATTTTGCTGTTAAATTATACATTTCGTAACTGCGAAGAAAACGATGCTTAATGCAATTAAAAAGAGAAAAAAATCTGAAAGCTTTCATATTTTAGATTACGCCCAAAGGTGCTTTTTTTAACGTTTTGTGGGTTATCATTATTTATCAAATATCGTGTTCTTCGCACTTAAACCATAAAGTTCAGTTCAACAGCAATATCACAAAATACTTAAAAGCATATCTTTTGAGTATCCGATATACAGTCTAGCGCGCTGAAGCTATTTCTTTCCTCTACAATGTTGCCATTGCTCGCTTTCAAATCGTTGAGTTTTTTTAATCAAAAACTCGTAAATGCTTTACAAAATATGAAACAGATAATAAAATAAATACGAAATTTCAAATTTGGACTTCCAGAGGTCCATATTGGGGTGAAGACGTACGTTATTCAAAATTCTATGGCTCCAGGTACCGCTGTTTTATCACAGTGCGAGAAACATACATGTATTTATGCAGATTCTTAATTATTTAATGTCCTGAAATATAAGACAGTGTTGTCATATATGGTGGCAACAATTTAAAAAGTGATTCGCCGTTTATAGCGAATCAACGCAAAATGCCAAAAGGAAATTAATAGCCCTTCTGGGCCAACACTCTTTGGGCTAAAAATGTTAGTAGGAATGACTGCAAGAGCAGACTGGTAAACTGCAAGCTCAGCGACAGGATAGTAAACCTTAACAAATCCTTTTGGGCAACCGTTAATATCTAAAAACCCTCAGAGGTTTTTTAATAATCTTCAAAAAAAAAAAAAAACGACGCAGGAGTAAGAAGCAGATTATTTATATAGCATTTTTGAAAAATGCAGTCTAGGCATATAATTTTCAGGCTTACGTAAAGAATAATTAATTCCTTTCTTTTATTTTACTTGAGTTATTTGAATTCTGTGTTAAATAAAATTATAAGATATTTTCACCATATTTTTCGCCTGCCTTCGTGATGTAATCGGAAGCATACTCGACGCGTTTTCCAGAGGTATAGGGTTCGACTCCTAGCAAAGATATTGCATATTTTTCACGTCTCCTGTTTTAAAAAAAAAATTTTATAACTCTACAAAGTAAAATATCTGATGTATACACCACATGACTTCCTTGTAAGGAGTATTAAATTATACGCATTTTGCCTTTCATTTAAACTGACTGGATTGAAATAAATCTGCACCGTAGTTAGCGCATAAACCGCAATAAAATAAATGCACACTTTAAAATTCACTATACTTGTTTACTATGGCGACACTCTGGCGCTAGGTTCACTTAACAGAGTTACATCTCATTCATTTTATAACTCAGAATGCACAAAAATTATGTATATCATCTGAAGAACTACCTAATCGTTGCCACATGTTCTATTCAAATACTATAATATATCTATCTAAAACGATGTATAAAAGAAATTAAACAAGCAAACCAAAAAAAAGGAACGCGTTTTCACATATGATTCAGTATTGCTCATTCAATTCAGTTCACGACAGGGCAAAAATACATAAAAACTCAATAACTGTATTTAAAATTACAAAGTAAATCTTTAAGACTTATTTGTATTTCCACGAATAAATTCCAGAATGGGTTAAGCATGATTTAATTCGCAGTAATAAAAGGAGTTATCTTTGTTGTTAGGAAACTTAGCTTCGCTATATTAGCAACAAATCCATTTTGCCGCTAAGTTACCAAATGTAAACAAATATGGCTGCTTTCATAAACATAATTAGGCTTAACCGCACTTAAGCAACTCTTAAATTGTCAATAATTCTACAAATATTGCATACATATTTACTAAAGGCATAAAAACCTTAACTGAAGATTTACTAAAGTCATAGAAACTTTAACCGGAAGGTAAGAATAGCATAATTCAACCATTTTCAAAGCAAAAAATTCACAAAAAGAGGGAGCCAGCAGCAGTTTACAAACATATAAGAATAAAGAAACTGAGCTCGCGAAGCCGAGTAACAAAGTGGATATGTATATATATATATATATATATATACTTTTGGTGCAGCCGATTGCAACCAAAATAGGAGGTGCACGTCTGCATGTCATAGCAGTCCTATTTACGAAATTTCAACGTTCTGAGGCTACTTGTTTTTGAGTTATGCGAGATAGATACATAAATGCGTACATTTCGTGCATACGCACAGACTCCGCGAAAAAGTCTTTTCAGAATCCATTTTAAATCAGTTTTATAATCTTTTGAGGAAAAAAGACTCCTTTATTCTGTCCTTAAATTCAGATGTCACGGAAAAACATCGTTAAATTGTATTCGATGGGTATTTTCGTTGAAATGTGATACCCGGAATTTTTCGCGATTACAATACTTCCTTTGTACTTCGTACAAGGAAGTAAAAATAACTTAATTGTTTAATTTCTCGAAATAAGCGTTGTTAAATTCAAAATTCATTCCTTGTAGCAATGGCGCAAGGGAATTTTTTTAAATTTAATTTAACTTTGCTTTTTTCTTGTGAAACAAATTTGTTTGTACTTAGCAGCTTTTAGCGCTAATTACCTTGTTTGTTTTCAGTTTTTTAAAATGTAACTACTTTTACAGTTCTAATAGTTTGGTTTCCTTTTAATTTTGCTCTTTTAACTTACAATTGTTTTATAAAAATAGTTCATTTTATTTTTGTGAATTAACTTAGCAATAACATTTAAATTCCCAGTTTTTTATACGTACAATTAATTCAGCTTTGCTCTTAGAATTTAAATGACATTGTATTTGCAGCAATAATTAATTTTATTTTGGCAATTATAATTAATTTTAAATTTATATTTGCTTTTTATAAATAGAGAATATTTGTTAAACTTATACATATATATAAACTATAAATACGAATTTAAAAAATTAAAATTAACTTGCTTAAAACTAGTTAAAAGAAAACGTTGAAGTTAACGGTGAGGAAAGTGACGGGAAATAGCTTTTAAAATGGCATCGAAAGGCGTTTCCTGTTTTTTTCCGCTAAATAAATTCAGCTAAATAGGTATTGAAATGATGGCGGCTTGTTCCACGTTGTCTCTTGTTCTTCCATTTTGAGGAACCCAACATACTTTCTACGTGTTGGGTATGAGTCTGCGTAGATGGGTCAACAAAATTGTATCAATCGTTAGTTTTCTGGTCACCAGTTTTGGCACGATATCTAGGTAGTCTTCATAGTATGTAAGTACCAAAAATGGTTATAATCTAAGTAAACTACTACACAATTCGAATAATTTACTGACCCTGAGGCAGTAAACAAATTTACGAGAACACAACGAATGAAATAATCATTTTAGCGTGTCACAAAAAGTCGTGCGTAAATGCTTCATGTTTTCCCTGGGAATAAATCACCCTCACAGTCCATCTCATTATTTTGTTTTTACGGTGTTGTAGTGGCAACCGTTCAAGCAAGTCGCGTGCATGTGCATGCCGGACCTTGAAACGCATGCTTGACCATTGGTGAATCCTAATAAAAGGATGCATAAACGAAGCCACCGTTATAGCCAAACTTCTACAATTAGTTCCACCGATGTTCACGCACTGTGCATCAGCTGTCGCAATCTAAAATAGCATCGGATAGCGTAATTGCTAATACTGGCGGGGTATTAGGAAAAGCGCTTTTTCATGTTTTATGAACTATACGTGCATCGCACGTCTGGGCGTGAATTTGAAGTATCAACGTCGTTTTTCTGAGGCTTTCGGGCGAAATTTCGTTAATTATGCTGTTAAATTAATGAATGTCTCAGTAGTTGTGGCTCGGTGATTTTTCAAATTGCGGTATTTGCGGGAAAATATCTGCAATCATCTCTTTTTTGTGATGACAGAAAAATTGCTACGCGTATAAAGCTTAAAAATGAACTTCGATTTCTTCGTCGAAAAGGTCATAGTAATCTAGCTTTTCTTTTTCTTCGAATTTTCAATAACGTTAACACATTTTTAGCATGTTGGAAATGAATTGGTTATCTTACTTTGATTTCGCAATTTGCCAAATGTAGAATTTTCACCAAGTGCTCTAAACAAATAATTCCTGAAAATAGAAATAAGTTATTCTTCAGTAATAATAATAATAATAATAATAATAATAAAAGGTAAAATAAAAAAATCTGAGCTTTTACATTTTACATTACGCCCAAAAGGGCGTTTTTTAACGGCTAACCTTTATTTATTAAATATCATAGTCTTCGCACTTAAATCATAAAATCCAGTTCAACACCAATATCGCAAAGTAATTTAAAATGAGCGTATCTTTAGAATTTGCGATACACAGTCTCGCGCGCTGGAAATCAATTTTTTTCCCTTACAGTATTGCCATTGCTCTCTTTGAAATCGTTGAGTTTCTTAATCAAAAATTTGCTAAAGTTTTACAAAATATATAGTAGGTAATAAAACAAATTCCAAATTTCAAATTTCGGCTTCCAGATGCCCATATTCTGGCGGAAATGTACGTTATTTAAAAATTGTTAGTTCTAGATACCGTTGTTTTATCACAATACGAAAAACTATGCAGTTTGTTCATTATTTAATTTCTTTAAATATAACACAGGGCTGTAATATTTGGTGGCAGCAATTTGAAAAGTGAACCGACACTTACGTGAACCAACGCAAAATGCCAAACCGAAATTAATAGCCCTTCTGGGCTAACGCGCTTTGGGCTAATAATCAAACAAATTGGAAATGCAAAGTTCCGGCTTCCAGGTGAATATGTTCGAGTGAAGGGCTACGTTATTTAAAATTTGATGGCTCTAAGTGCCGTTGTTTTATCACAGTGCGAGAAATGTGTGTACATCATCATTATATAACTTCTTTAAATAAAATGCAGCGGCATTATATTTGGTGGCAATAATTTTAAACGTAATACGTCTTAACGCAAAATGCCCTTTCGAAACTAACGTGCCTTTTGAGGCCTTTGAGATTCTATATTATGTAGTTTTTTCAAATAGTAATGAATTAAAAGCCGAAACATTTCTCAACCTATCAAGAACCAAGCTTTATTTTTTAAGTTTAGCCAGAACATTGAAAGTATGTGCACCAGAATTTTTTCCTCTCTACTTCTTCAACGGCAAAGTTGAATATCGGCATCAAATATCGCAAGAACAGCAAATACATTCACTAATCGGTGTGACTATATTATCATTAGTTAAAAGCAGTGTGAATAAATGTTTTTCAATAAAGCTACAAGATCCGAAACATGAAGTAGCTAACTTGAGATGATTTTAAAAGGTGCTCATTATAAATGTACAAATGTCTTAAAAATGGTTTCGTATGTGTTTTTGAATCATACTCTGAAACAATTTTTAATGTCATATCAACTAAACGGAGAAATGAACGAAATAGGTGTTGTTTAGAAAACATGAAAAATGAATTAGTTATATATTTCTATTTGCAAGAAAATTGTTCAGAATTTGCTGAAAAAATGAAAAGCTTGGCACATTTTTTCAAGCCTGCCAAAAATCAGACAAAATATAATTTTAAAAATTAAAAGTTTGCTTTAATTTTAAAAATTTCAATATTTTTGTAATTTTTTTCTACATTTCTAATTAACATCTTATTAACTTAAATCTAATGCCTATTCTAAAAATGCCTGTTTTTTTCCTCAATAGATTGTTACCGAACTTACTGAAGAACAACCTTTTGAATTCTTTGAACGAAGTAAAGGAAGTATTGTAATCGCGAAAAATTTCGATTGTCATATTTCAAAGAAAATATAGATTTAGACCACTCTAGAAAATCCATTCGAACTATGCTTTTACGTGACATCTATACGTACGGACAGAATAAAGGGCACTTCTTTCCGAAACAGATTAAAATGTATTTAAAATGGATTCAAAAGAGATTTTTTTTTCGTGTCGTCTGTACGTATATAACTCGCATAACTCAAAAATGTGTAGTCTCAGATCGTTGAAATTTTGTAAATGGGGCTGTTATAACATGTAGGTCTGCACTTTCCTCTTCGGTTGCAATAGGCTGCTCCAGTCGTATATATATATACGATTGAAGCGGTCAATTGCAATAACAGAGGATATATATATATATATATATACATAAACACACTTTGTTACCACCCGGTTGCATATAAGCATTCCGTACCGCGCCACGCACATAGGAAAAAGTCCCTCCTCATGATTGGACACAGCTTTCAATAACATCATTTGTTCAATGCTTAGGAGCACCTTGACTTTGCTTAGGCTCGAGAATATACCTCCATACTCTTTATTTATATTTTGATAGCAGTACTGAAACGATTATTATCTGCGTTGTATTTTTGTTGCTTTGAGATTACACTTCTTACAACAGTTCTGTAGTATGGTTAATTTAATATAAAAATGTATTTCTTTTTCACTCTAGAGAGAAAAAGTGTTATTTCTTCTTGCGCTAACTCCGTACATGTGTATTAAGGAGACGGGGGACTTTAAAATAGCTAAAAGTCAACCAAAATATTAAATTTGTTTTTTTTTATTCTCGTAATATTCCATATACGACCTAACTACACAGTATGCATAAGAACGAGTTCAAATATTTTACTTTTTAAAGAAGTTACAAGCATTTAAAATGTATAAACAACGTAATCTTTGCCCTTTACATTTTGGAGAAAATGTAAAAAAAATGTATTTCAACAGTTATTTAATGATGTTATAATTTATATCTTTGCCCAAGAGAAGTGTTTATTTCTAAAAAAAGGCTAGAAATGTCAGTATTGACAACTATGAATTTAACTTTGGTTATGTACATGCTATACGTGTAGACAGGAGGAAACAAGCTCGTTTTCCTTACTCATTGAAAAAAAGTGTAATCAACGTTGCTTGAACGAAAGCAAAAAGAGAAGTTTAGCTGCTTGGAAAAAACAGAAATAGTAAAAAGTATTGTAAAACATTGAAAGATAATGTAAATATAACAAATGTAGGTAAAACATACCGTGCAGGTGAATTTTAAATGTTTCATTGCACATAATGCATAAATTGTTTTTTACTATAACTTCGAATCACATACCAATTTGCGATATGTTTATTTTTGTCATATTTAATACTGTAAGATTAAAAATAGTTAAATGATACGGAAATGTTATCTAGTGTTTACAAATTCATATTTAAAGTTAATTTGCTGTTTCTCATGACCATATATTAAAGGTAAGTTTGAAGGAAAATCTTTAAATCTGGTTTCCTCAAAACAAATTTTTTCGCAGTTTGTATGTTTTGAAAATGCTCCATGCGTCACATTTTTACTTAAAAATGAATGATATTTGGAAGAAACTAATTTGTTATGTGATACAGTAGATCTGTGTATGCATTTTTGGATATGAGGTTATTAATAAGTTTAAACTTGTGATAATGTTTAACAAAAGGTGACATTTTTCCGAACCTGGATATAAATTCACAAAAATCCTTTTTAAAAATTTCTGATCCGTCATATTCAATAACGCATACACAGAAATTTTGTCAAGTCTTTATAACTAAAAGGAAAAACTAGGAAAAAATATTGAAAATTAGAGCGCAAGGAACATTTTAAATCTTTAATTAAAATAATTAATTATTTGTTTAAAAAATTTTTAATTTAAAATAAATTGAAATTTTGAAAATATATTTTATAAACTCATGTTATAATATGTATATGTATAAAATTTCCTGTTGAAAACACAAAAACTTAAAAAACTAATATTAAAAGTCCACCGTACCCTTAATATTAAGTGAAGAGATTTTTTAATAAATAATAATAAATGTATTCTTAACATTAAAAGTGTTATGATTATTAATTCATTATCTCATGTTCATTATATATCCATTCTTTGCAGAAACTCCGAAAGCATTAGACAAGTAAGTTTTTGGAAATAGCTCTTTGGACTTCGGACTTTGGGAGCTAACACAGTACACAATAAATTCACAATGTTTATAATCAGTCTGAAAAAGTAAAATTTATTTGTGAAGTTAGACTAATATAGGTTTGGAACAGAGAAATAGAGATACATGTTTTAAATTGAATAATATTACTCTGTGAATATTGTACAAAAGATGTTACACTAGTGTAACATCTTTTGTACCTTTGCATGAAATAGTGTTTGTCAGAAGAGGAAGTTTCTTTTGGCGAAATTGAATGCACTTTTTTCCTTTCATTTAAGGCAACAGAATATTAGAAATGACGTGGACATTAACATGGAAATAACATAACATTTGCAAAGGAAATATGTTCTGCAATGTGAAAGGAACAGAATGCAACAAAATTGCAATAATAATAATATACTTACTAGCACACAATGTCTTTATAGTTGATTCGAGATCGCCGTGCTTTGACTTTTGAACTAAATTCATAAAATCAGCTATTTATATAATCTAAGCGCTTAAGATTGCTTCTGATATTAACAGCATCTTTGAAATATTTTATGATTTTATAATTCCATGAAACAGAAAGCCATCTGCTGAACGCTACAGCTAAATTTTTTCGTTTCAAAGAAAACAAACGATAATTTTCACCCTTCCGCGTTACTCATGCGCGTCATTCATCGAAAACAAAACTGTAAGAATCCCGTTTAAACGTCATTACACCGAGAGAAACTGATGTCATCGGAATGTATGTCCAATCACAGGTGCGGATTTTTCCGTACGTGCGTCGCGCGGTACAGAATGCTTATATGCCACCCGGTTCGGTGAGCTCAGCTTTTTTATTCTTATATGTTGATAAATTGTAAATTTTGATTTAAAATTGATTAAACTTTGTTGTTCTTATGTTCCGGTTAAGGTGTTTATGCCTTTAGTTAATCTACCTTTAGTTGTAGAATTATCAACAATTTAAAAGTTGTTTAGTTAGTACAAATCTCAAATCCTCCATTTCTATACATTTGAAACTCCCAATAAATTTGTGATTGAATTAGTTTGTGCATTAACTGCAGTGTCTTTTTGCTGGGTGAAACCAAAAGTAAACCAAAAGTAAAAAATCTGTCTTCCTGCCCGCTGGCCGAATGGCTTTGTTTGGCGTAGAAACTAATTTTTGATTGTAAAAATTTGTTTGACTCTTTTTAAATGTATTTGGTAATTTATGTTTTTCTGTATTTTACAATTTTTAGTGAGTTTTTATATTTTTGTTGCCTTGCCACCAACTGAGAATTGAATTGACTGAATGAGAAGTATACCTGTAATGAAATTCGAGGAAATAATTTTTTAAAGTGCAGCAAAAAATGTGCATAATTTAATAGGTCATGCGATGGCTACATAATATTTTTTACTTTATTTTCTAAGATATAAAAAACTGTTCATTCACATTAGCATTAGTTCTAAAATTGTATTTCTACAATTTATAATAAAACGGAATTAATAAAAATATATATTGCAGTGCCTTTTATCGCAACTGGGCAGAGTTGGTAACCCTAACCTTAACCTCAAACCTAACGTTAACGTCACTTCTACAAAGTATTACTACACTAACTGCGTCAGAATAGTTCAGTTTTTAATGTGAAGAAACTTTAGGTCACTTTGTACTTTTGCAAGCAGTTAATATCACCGGATATTACATTTTTATCCTTCTTGTTTCGTACACTTAACATCAGCGTGCTCCTCAAGTTTCCTTCAATCCGATTCTGAAACAAAAATAATTGTCGAGACATCCTCTTATTGAACAAGAGCTAATTATTATCCATGATTAAGTCCAAAAACTAATAGGTTACGTCCCTATGACAAAGTGTCAATAATCAGTTATGATTTACCATCGAAGGTTCTCTTTAAAACTTTTAAAAATCTTAAATGTCTTGACGTTTTTAACGTTTCAGTACTATTTTCCATGGTCGGTGGTGCTGCGTTAGGTTTCGCTTTGTTCCATTATTGATTTCCACATAAATATGGTAATTACGCCTCTCACGTTTAGAAAATATTTTTGCTCTTAGAGACGAAAGTCTGATGACCCTTGGAACAGATAGAGGTTTATTCAAATTCGCTTTATTCCTCTTTTGTATTGTGGAATATATCCACGACTAAGTCTCCACGCAGCTATCGAAGAATTGTGTAACACATTATGAGATAATCTGTAGACATGACTGAATCTCTACTAATTATATATCTTATTGTTCTAAATAGCTTTACGTTAGTCTCTTTCTCAAGTTTCTTTCCATCCGATTCTGAAAAAGAAAGTGGCGTCGAAATACTGCCTCCTTGTTGAATGAGAGTAAAGATTTCTGACTAAGTCTTTAAAACTAATGGACTAAGTCCACATGACACCATGGACATGGAATAAGTTCATGTGACATGATAACATGCTAACAGCTCATTAACGTGTTAACATATGACATGATAACATGATAATATGGAATGCGTTCCTGTGGGGACAACATGAACTAATTTCTCATCATCTCTTAAACACTATACAACATTAACTAAGTCTTCATGCCAACACGGCATGACCAGGCTGACTATCCCTGGAGTTACGAATTAGACTAACTATCTCATGTTTAATTCGTAACTCAACTAGTTATCAAAGAATGGAGTAACATTTTAAAGGAGAATCTGTAACCGTGATTAAGTCTCTAAAAACTTAGCCTTCTTTTTTAATCTATATAACTTTAGGATAATTTTTTTCCAGATTATTTCAGTCCGATTCTGAAAATGAAAACGTCTTCGAAACACCGTCCCCTGTTGGTCCACACCTACAACTTCATTAGTTTAAGTCCCTAAAACTTATGGACTAAGTCTCCATGACAACATAGAAACAAGACAATATGCACTACATTCATGACTGAGCTCCTGTGACAACATTAAGTATATCCCATGATATCTTGGATAACATAACAGCATGAACTCAGTCCCCTTGAAAGTGTAAATAACCTGTTATTGTGTACTCTCTCATTGATCTGACAGTAACATCAGAATAAGCCCACGAAATTCATCGTGGCAAGGAGTGTAAGATTGCGCCTATTGTTGGCAAGAGCCTCGAGCACCATACAGGTGACAGAACGACTTTGTTCAATTCCACCCCAATTTTGATGGACAGCATCCCGATAGGACGGATCCGAGGGTCGCCCACCCCCTCTTCTCCTACCACCAACTTCTCGAGAGGACTTTCGGCTCACCGCATATTTATAGTACCCCTATGCCGCACAGAAACTACACATTTACAAACATCCATAACTTTTCCGGGATTCAAACCCCGGCCCTTCGGTACGGCAGTCAATGCCACGTTGCTGACCACTATCTCGGCATAAACAACATGACGATAGTGACTGTATCCCTGACTAGGTTCTCATGATAATATGGGCAGCGCATACAACATGATAATATGGTCTAAATCCACTAACTTTCCAGGATCACATGAGCTAAATCTCCATTACAGTACGGACAACGTAACAGCATGGACAACAGGGCAGTATACTATATTAAACCCCACGCAGCAGCAGCCATCAAAAATTGTATAACACATCAGTAAGGGAGAATTGTATAGCCATAACTAACTCTTTATGGGGCCATTTGTCTTCTTATTTTAGTCCTAAGAAAATTTTGTTTAGGCTACGCAATTATTCCTGAGAAGCCCAATCCTCTAGGATTCAGCCGTGTGTAGCATTGCTTCTTCACGAGCGTGAAACCAAAGGCTGATAAATAAGTTTGTATTTTATTTCTAAATAGCATGCAAACAGTTTTATGTTTAGGATGAATTACAGCCAGGGCTTTTTATTGACCCGAAGATGTCTTTTTTCTTGACCTTCTAGAAAACAATAAAAATATCCACCGGTATTGATTTTACATTTGTTTATGTTCCCTTCCGTTCCGCTCGAAGCACGATGTAGGCTTTTTTTTAAGAGTGAAGCGGTTTCGCTCGAATTGCTTCTTCCCTCCTGCCCTAGTGATATGCTGGTAGACACGGCTTGTAAGATACAGAGAATAAGCATTGAACTAAATTCGGCCGGTTTTATTACTTTTCATTTAACTGTGATATATAGGGAAGAGTATAAATTGAAATAATTACATTCCCAAGTTTTATTCTACAGCGAAATAAATGAAGATGTAACAGGTCACGCATCATAGCGAATTATAATGATCTTAATTATAAGGATACTGTATAACGTCTGTCATATTTTGTGCATTTTATGTAATTTAATATAATAATTATTACTAAGAATTTTATTAATATTAAATTTATATATTTATTTTATACATTTTGAATGATTGTTTTTAATTGGAGATTTTCATGCTTAACTATTATTTC
>KK117512.1:65281-139133 GCA_000611955.2 Stegodyphus mimosarum
CTACACATTTGAAGAATTTGACAAATTGCAAATATATTTGTATATTCGCTTTTAGGTTTTATCTCTTTTTTTAGAGCTGTCGCTTTTAGACACTGCACTTTACTAATCTTGCTTATGGAATGTCTTAACATTGCTTACATTTTTCCTGGCGTTAAAGATTTTCCATTCGTGTTCCCTATATAACTAAAGGATTTAACCCGGACAAATTGTTCATAAGGCTGATAAGCTAAATTTTCCCAGCTTCCTGTGTTATTACTAATGTAAACCAACAGAGATTTCAATTCCTAATCGCCAACTGCGTCGCATCCAAGCAAAAAATAAATCCATAATTAAAGGGTTGATGTGCGACTAAGGGTTACCTTTTCCAACTCCAGGACTTCATATTCGATTTAGCAACTTTTAAAAAAGAGGTTATTCAAGATAAATACCTGTTTTATCTTTTAATACACAACTTAATTAAATATGCAAATGCTGTCAAAAATTCTTCACCGGCAACTCTGTCGTTCATCAATTTGTTTAACGCTGTGTAATTTTTCAACGTGTTTTTAATTTTTGTGTCATTAATTGTTAATTTTTCAATGTGTTTTGTTTTTAATTAAATCAGTACGATTTTTTCTTCAGACAAATTTATCTCGCATTTCTTTTTGGAATGTCCAATAAATGTTTATCATTTCTTACTCAATTAAAATAATTAACTGTGGGTTGAATGGGTTGAAATTTTACGATATTCATGTATATCAAGTATCCATAGAAGCCTTAACTATGAGGTATTTCAACTGGACGAAATTTGGAATACTACAATTATGTGCTCGAATTTAATAACATTCTGTACATATGTCCTGAAATTCTATATTAGCTGTCGCTATCTGATGTTCGTCGTCAAATATTTATGTACCCTCATAATTTTCGATCAAGCAAGCATAAAGAAAAATTAAATGATAAGAAGCCTTCAAACGTTTGCTTTTGTTGTTTTTCCCTGTTCCGAAACATAGATTTGTGTTGTGTTTGTTGCCACTTATCTCATTTGTTTGACAATAATATCAGTAGAAACCCAGAAATTTTATCGTGGTTGGAAGCGTAGCATTGGCGTTGGCGATAATGTGACTTTGTGTGGTTCTTTTTCAGTTTTGGAGATTTGTTTTGTTGAGCTACTTGCCTAAGGGGAGGGTTGCCTTCGGGGAGGAGTTTTTAATAGTTTTGAAAAAGAATCCCCGGCAGACGGACGGATCCAAAATCATCTTACCTCTCTTCGCTTGCCACCAAACCACTATCGGGAAGACACAATCGGTTTGCTGTACATTGTAAGTGCCCCTATGCCGCCGAGACACTATACACTTACGAATACCCAAGCCTTTTCCCGTAGTTGTTTTGGAAATCAGTATTTATAGCGAGTAGATGCATAAATTATAGCTAGTCTGTGATTCATTAATTTCGGGTTCTAGTTTCAAGCAGTGTTACGTAACATGGAAAGATCTCGAATTTGGGAGAATAGATGAATTTAGGGGGATAACACCAAATTTAGAATGGTTAATTTTGAGGTCGCCAATTATTTCTTATAGCAGCCATCGTATTTTGTTGTATCTTACATATATATATGTATATATATTAGAAGTAGTCAAAAGAAAATTTATAGGAACAAAAAAGTTTAAAACTTGTGCTGAAATCTCACAGTAAGCAAAAAATTTAATAAGTAATAATAATAATAAGAAATTATCTCCAAGGAAAAGAAAAAAAATTAAAATCGCTTGTGCAAGTGTGCCAAAAGTCAATAAATAAAAAATGAAAATACTTGTCGAAATTTCAAAACTTTCTTAAAGACTAAAATTATTGCGAAAGACCAAAACATATTTTAAAAGAGAAACAATGTTTTCCTTGCAAGGAAACAATCTTTTCTTTTAAATCAGAAACAGTCTTTAATTTATTCTTTTTACATATATGTAAATACACACACCCAGCCTTTACCTATATGTGCACGTTTGGTACTCTTGATTGCAATACAAAAAGGAAGGTGCGCAACTAGATGCTATAGCAGTTCCATATACAAAATTTCAATTTTCTACGGCTCATAGGTTTTGATGAGTTAGAGGAGAAACATACCTACATATGAGTGAACGTCACAAAAAAAAAAAACCTTTTGAATCCATTTTAAAAGCCGTTTTGGAGAAATGAGTTCTTTATTCTGTCTTTACGTACAGACAGCACGCAAAAAAAAATTTCCAAATGGATTAAGGAACTTTCCAATTGGTTATTTCCGTTAAAATATGGTAAAAGAATTTTTAGCAATTACAATACTTGCTTTGCTTCGTACAATGAAATCAAAAAACCTAAATTTAAATTGATGTCTTCATAAAAGAATAAAAATCAACAGTTTTCTTATAAAAGCTACTTTAATTTTATTATTCGACAGGAATAAATTTAAAAAATCGTATATTTTTCGCCAATATCCGAATTGCCCGATAGGAAAGACTTCCTGTTTTGAATCACTCCTATTTGCGAATTATTATGACTCCTGTACGTGACATAATTATTTTAACTGATGCACGCGCGAATTGTATGAAATTAAAATATTTGCTATCACGTGCGATAATATTTCACACCTGGAGGCCGCAAAAACTATGGGGACTCATTAATGACACATGGAAACTGTGGTGCAAAATAACTAAGAAGAGAGCGTCTTTGGGTCAGAACGTGTGCATGTCCCGTGAGAGCAATTGAATTATATGCTTGAAAGCTTACTTCGTAATTAATTCTTCTTCAAGCAGAATATATATCGTTTGAAATGAAACTAAATTGGCTTAAACGCATATGCTTTTGTAAAAGCAAAGGCATTATTTATGTTTTCCAAGTTTATGAGATGACATGAATAATATTACAAATCAACGCAGCGCTTGAGAAAAAAGAAATCCTAAACATTGCGAAAGAAAACCAATTAATTAGTTTTAAAATATTGCAGGAACAAGAGCTTATTATTTAAACTCGTGTATTTTGAAAAGGTAATCGTAAAACTCCATGTTTCAGGGTAGCCGCATTATTTATTGATTTAATGCTTCATCTGGAATATTTGAACTTTGACATTTCATTTCGAGTTCGTTTTGATTTACGGTTATTTCCTTCCTAGTTTTATCACACAAATTACCATTCAACTGCTTAGATATATATTTATTATTTATTATTTATCATTTACTAACCAACCTCTTAATACCATTCTTTACGTAAACAGAAGTAAGAGGTAAGCATGTATACATTCGGCTTTCAGAAATTTCTATTCATTATAGAGGCTGTTCGCACATTTTTTAGAGGATTTTGTACTTACAGAAATATATTACGTTACAAGGAATTTCTCCCGCTTTCTTCGCATGCCTTCGTGGTGTAGTGGTCAGCGCGCTCGACGCGAGAGGTCCGTGGTTCGATTCCCGGCGAAGGCGTTGTTCATTTTTAATGGCTCTTGCTTCCAAAATAACCTAATATCTCTACAAGTGGCGCCAGAACTAAAAAGGTGGTAGATGATGATTCTCCACCACCGGGATTTGACGATTGGGTTCCCTATTCCCCAGTCGCCCTTTAAAAGGGGGGGTATATAAGGTATTTTTCCCACTTTCTTCGCACTGTTTCGTAGTATAGTGGCGTTGCTCATTTTTTTAGTACTCCTTCCTATGTATAATGTCTAACCTAATTTCTCGACAACCTAACATTTTTGTGTTTTAAACATTCCATTTGGTAACCCTTATTCTTCACTATATTTCTACACCGTAATTTCCAAGATAATAAAGGCTTTTTTACTATCAAAGATGATGAGCCCATTCCTCTTGAAGAACTTTCCAATGTCCAAGGAGGGTTGTAGGTCGACGTTTGGACAATTCGCAAGGTACAATCGCGCAAACATCCGTGGATGATACATGAGAAGATTTAATAGGGATATGAGTGAAAGGTATAGTCTTGATATCTGTTTCTTGTTGTATTTCTTCCAGGAAATTAACAGTGGATTTTGACTTCTGGCAGCTTGCTTTGTCTTGATGCACTTCCATAGATTGATGGCACTGTGGGTAAAGAGAAGGTTTTTCACGTTTGCAAATTGGGTACAAAATATATTCCTGATAATATGTGGACTTTACATTAACAGTTTTCTGCACTATGTTTAATTTTTACCTGTCGGTTTATGAAAAACCAGCAACAATCATAAATCCCTTTGAAAACATTTTAGATGCTTCAAACCATATTCTAAGATTTTTTTTTCCTTTGGTGATAATAAATAGAGCTGTTTTTATTGCAGTCATTTTAACATACCCAAGATTCATCTACTACGACAACATTTTTCCATTTTTGTTCGAGTAATTGTTTCTCATAGAGAATTCTGCTTTAGGTTATATTTCGTGGAGAAAGGCGATGCACATTACTTGTTTTCGCCTTTTTAAGATTCAAATTGGCATCAGTCACTTTCTTTACAGTTGACTCTGAGCATTTCAGTGCTTATGCAATAGTCCTCTGATTTCGCAGATTTTCTTTCAACATTTAAGTTCTTACCTTCGCAATATTCAAAACATTCCGTTTTTTACTTCGATATATATTTAGAACAAGTTTTCTTCATCTAAAAGTTTTTCAAAGTCTGTGGGATTTTCACCTTCTTACTTCACAGTTCAATCGTCGAAGCCCCTAGCACTAATAGGCTAATAATCGCTTAAGTTTGTGAACAGAGACCTAAGACTCAAGAAGGGTTAACTACCCTTTATTTCTCAAAATAAATATGATACAATCAGCTCCTAACTCAGAGCGTACAACAAACCCTCCACTTGGGCTTGAGCTCAAATTAACATGAAATTAAACTAAACTAATCTTAACTAAAGCTAACTGAAAGCTATAACCGCAGTATCAAGGTTCTAAGTGGTTGGCCCCTAAATCTTAATTAAGTCGGCGAAGCCAATCAAGGGCCTAAAGTACGGCCGAGCGTAGCAATAGCTTAGAGAGCCAAAGGCAAACGCGCGCTAGTCAGGAACTCGGGCTCTCTAATGAAGTCAGTGAAACATCGACTTAAATAGTATTCTTACTCATTTGCATACATCGCTTTTCTCAAAATACATTCTGGTAGGAAATTGTAAGCTGAAGCTAGAAGGGATAGAGAAAATGCATAAATTTAAAATAGTTGTTATAAGATTAGAATAAACCTTATAAATCAAACTCTCAAGTTTTTTTCCATTCTTATTGACAATATTATCTATCGTTGCTTCAGGTACCGAAAAATAATGGCTTTCATGGCATTTTTTAATAACTAAACACAAATAATTTTCTTCGTAAAGAGCGCAAACTTAGCCTTCCGTCGATTGCTTCTTTCATACGGCCATTTTGCATGACAACAAAACTGTGAAGTAGCAGACGATAATTTACATTCTGTGGGAAAATACAGTTAACAAAAATTTTCAAAACAGGCGATTTGTTGTATAGCAAAGCAAAATCGTCTAAAAAATGTGCGAACAGTCTATATATTACCTGCACATTTTACTTCAAATAGCATTGCCTGTAAATACGTAATTGTAAAGATTATAAATTACAGTCATACTCCTCGGTTTTGTGTGTTACATTGACCCAGCTTCATACACCTCTGTTTTGTATGTTACATTCAAAACGCTACATATTTCTCTGCTTTGTGTGTTACATTGACCAAACTATTTTGAAAATTAAAGGAGTAAACGATTTAAAAATTATAAAAAACGTGTATAAGCGATAATCGAGAATAGGATGCTTAAAAACAGCAATCCGAATACTTACAGTACTGCTTTGGAATGGCATTCTTGAGCACGACAACGATTTGAATGCGCATGCATGTTTAAGATTAATGTTTCGTTGCTTATGCAGTGCTTTGATGGATATTTTTAGTTGCTCTTTCATAACCTTTTCTCTGTTTTCAAAAATACTCGTCAAAATCCGATATTTTTTTACTTACGAGACTGAGAAAATGTAAAGTGCAAGTTAACAGAACGGAATATTATTGCTTTATTTGATATTAGTCATGCTAATGTGCATAGTTTATTAATTAAACTTTATTATATGTATATCCACATTACATGAATATCACTTTGTAGACAGTAAATTTTAACTAAATTGCACTTGAAGACAGAACAGAAACAACCCAAAGCAAACGTCTGTCTCTTCGTTGCAGATTTCTTTGCGCCTGATGATGAAGGACCTGTACTTGTTTGCCCTCGAAATCGATAGACTCTTAACTAAACCAAACACAAGGTTATTGCTTTGCCTATTTTATATAAAATGAACTTGGCTAATTTATCTTCTTCTGAGGAATATTTATTTTCATAACTAAACAGAAATCGAACTTAACTCGAGTAATACAGACAACGGGTAAAAGATAAGTAAAGGTTTATTAAAAATAACGTCTAATAGTACAACTAAATGTTAACCAATACTAATCGCTGCTACTTGCGGAGTTTTGTAACTTAAATATCTAAATAACTACAGCACACTTTCAAACTTTGCACCAACTAATGAAGACTCTAAACCTGTCCGTCCGCCAGCGGCAGAGCGAACAAAACCACTGAACGCTGGTAATTCAAACTTCAGCACAAATCCCAGCAAACGAGCTGGCTTCATAAGTGTTTTCGCAGTTTTCTGTCATGTGCAACATGACTATGATAAAATTTTCTTTAGGAAGTTCATCATGAACATATGCCTTTCCTTAAACAGAAAGGTCTAGTGTGCTCTGTCATATTCTTCTAAATTAAGAAACTAACTTTCATTGTAAAAGATATATAAAATTCTTTCACGAAATTCTCTGGTCGATTTGTTACAAGGCGTCCCGTCCCAAATCAGTGCATTATTTGATAGCTACCGCAGTACACTCTTGTGGTGTTGTAAATGTGACTCCCTAATCCAATGTGATACTAGAAGTATCAAATATAAATTGAGTCTGCATAAATTTGACTAACCTAAAAATTAGTGGTGTACATTGCGTTTACTCTTTAAGATAAGAATAACAAAATGGTTGACTTACCCAATAACCCCCACGCATGAGACTTCTAGATATCGTTTAAAGACACGTTTATTTTAGCATAAGAAACTTCTCTGGGTTATTAATATATCAATGAAGGTTACAAAAACGATTCATGGAGGACTTGCAGATGCTGTCTGACAAGCATGTTATTAACATCGTTCATTTTAATGTACAATCAATCTGAAAACATCGATGACACAATACTTCTTAATCATTACCAAAATGCCTATTTAAGGTGAGGCGTATTTTCCGCGATAGAAGAGAGCAATTTCTTGTATCTATACCCAATTATCGAGCACATGGCCGTCACTTTCGAAGATACGGGTTGCGAACATTAAACACATTGAACACAAAGCACAAGAGGTATTTTCTTCTGAGGTAGATTCGTCATATCATCTAGAGTTCTTATGCCTCAATTATACACTTTTCATTAAATTGAAACTTGACTTCTCCTCCATCTCAGGTCACATATCACAGTGATGGGTCGATGTTTCCAAAATGGGATGGCGCGAAACGTGTGTGGCCTCACACGCTCGATAGAACGACGTTACGCAGAAAGAGATCAAGAATCGATCCGCAGTAGAACGGTGTTCGCAACACCAGGGTACCTGAGCCAAAGGCTCTACCCCTTGTAGAATTTATTTGGTAGCTACGAAAGATGGTACGAAAGTAACTAGCCAATTAATAAAATAAGTGTCGGAGATAAATGTATACAAATATTTTTTTTAAATTATATGTGTAGAATATGAATTACTGGAATAGTTAATATTAGATTAATTAATTAATTTCTAGGAAGCTGGAAAATAGCAAGCTGTCCGTCCAGTGTTTTTATACAATGCGGCGCACGTGGTGGCCCGCGATTACGATTACAGCGGCGATGACGATACACTGCGCGCAGTGAGAATTCCATGTTCTCACAACTGTCCGAAAAATAAATCCCCTCGCTGTTGGCACTCAGCATGCTTTGTATTCTGTTGAAAACAGACAGAAGAAATAGCAAGTATGGGAAAGAATAAGTATTACAAAAATAAGTTATAAATTTCGTAAAAATAATTTATACACTGCAAACGTGAGGGTAAATGAGATGCATCATAAGCGATATGCGTAATCGTCCGAAAATCAAACGTTAGACAACATAATAGTTTGAGCGTTATAAGAGTCTATTCATTATAAGCGTCACAAAAATAAATTATGAGTGTTATTAAGTGCTGTAAAAATAAGTTAATAAGCGCTGTCTGAGCTATAAGAGATATAACAGAACGTTAATACATGAACGCGTTAAATGAACTATAAATAAGCATTAAATGGTCCATTCCATGAATACGCGTCATTCATACAATTTAAATATATATTATCATACCGACCGCGTAATTCATGGAATTTAAATATATTTACGACCATACTTTCCTTGTACGGCATATTAAATTATACAGATTTATTTGCTGCTCTTCATTTAAGCTTATTTCCTCGAATTTTATTAGAGGTGTATTTTTCAATTCAGTTCTCAGTTCATCGCAAGGCAAAAATACATGAAAACTCAAAAATGTTCCTTAAATTTGTAAAATTCAGAAAAACCTAAAACATTAAATGTAGTTAAAAACATTTTATAAACAGTTTTTTACAATAAAAATTAAAGTTTCTATACAAAAAGAAACAATTTCCTCACCGAGAAGGAAGACAAATTTTCAGTGCACAAAACTGAAAGTTAACTTTTGATCCCATTGGGCAAAAAGACCCTGAAACTAGTGCACCGATTGACTTAATTCACAGTTCTACTAAGAATTTAAAATATGAATGAATGGCAGCCTCGCTAGGCCTAGCATCATAGTTTTAAATTGTTAATAATTCTGCAACTGTTGCATGCAGATTAACTAAAGGCATAAAAAACTTAGCGGGGACATAAGAATCGAATAAAAGTCTAAGCTCACCGAACCGGGTAACAGAATGACAATTATCATATATATATATATATATATATATAAGTACATTTGGTGAGGCCGATAGGTGCACAGCTGCGTGTGATAGCAGTCCCGTACACAAAATTTCCACGTTCTAAGTCTACTCGTTTCTGATTTATGCGAGATATATATACACTAAAAAAATCCCTTCTGAATCTATTTTGCAATCCATTTTGGAAAAAGTAGTCTTTTTTCTGTCCGTGGTTACAAATGTCATGCAAAAACATTGTTCAAATGCATTCGAGAACTGTCAAAATGGATATTTTTGCTGAAATATGGTCCCCCAAACGTTTCGCGATAGCAATAGTTCCTTTACTTCGTACAAGGAAGTAAAAAATTAAAACACATTTAAATGAGATAAAGTAGAAACCTAAAACTTCTGTAGACTTTTGTAAGTGTTCATTTTAATTCATTACGGTAACTTTTATTTCTCTTTTTTTTATTTCTTTCGAAAATCGTAATATATTAACATAAATTTAATAATTACTGACTTTTTCTTGACAGTTTTCAAATAACATGAGCAATTCTCATCAGGCTTGACACAATTTTAAGTCAATTATCTTATTGTGAATCCAAAATAATCATTTATTTATGTAATATCCTGTCATTAGAAATTGGAATTTAGCAATATTTTCAAACAAAGATGAATTTCCTAAAAAAAGAAAAAAAAAAACATTACAGTTCTTTGAACTTTAGAATCAGACAAGAAACAATCACCCAAATGTAAAATGAATTCCTCCAAGTAACCAACTGCACCTCAAAATAAATCCACTAAACAGGTAGAATAGCCACGCCATTTTTTTTTCTATTGTCCTGAATCAGAATGAAAGGAATTGTATTGAGCGCAATTAAATAATTTTTATACTAAAAGCAACAATAGGTGAGCGAGAGTACATACCGTTGATGTGAGAGCGAGATTACTTCTTACAAAGAAAGTCTGAAAACAGACAACATGGTATAACGGGGAGAAATTTATAATTGGAAGCTTTCGCTTCGACAGCGAAACACTTTTATATTGGTGATTGATAAAAGAATTCGTTACAGTTACAGTGAAGAGAATTTTTATGCTTATGGCTTACAATGTGTCTTATAGTAAGCATATTTTTTCAATCATTTTTGTTAGATTTCTATGAAAATCTGTTTTGTAGGGAATTTCTTTAATTTATTAATATAAATATTAGTTCTTTATTAGTGAATTTATATTTAAGTTATTTATTAGTAATATGTAAACGAATAAAATTAATATTAAGGTGATTTTTATTTCTATGATGGCTATAATAATTTAAGAATATTTATCCATCTGTGACATTTTTATGCAAAATTTTAAAATAATTTGGAATAAAATTTGAAAATTTATTTAAAAAATATTTTTCCCTTTATTCAATAATTAGTTCTTTAAACATTTAACTTTTTCAATACGCAATATTTTGCTTGCATTCACTTTCTTTTTATGTTTTCATTCCACAAAGCAGTTGTATGCTGTAATAAAACTTAATATTGTGCCTTATGTGGTAAATACTTTTTCATTTAATACAAAGTCTCCCTGCCCTTGTCGAATAATTCAATGTTTATTGAATTTTTGTTTACTTTAATGCTGTGTGACATTATAATGCTGCATTTGTTTACATGAAAACAAAATGTTAACTTGATTTATAGTTTTAGTGTTGAATTTGAATTTGATTTTTGAACTTTCTTTTTCTGGATCAATTATCTTTTTCTATCAGTAATTCAATTTAAGTAACAATAATATCACCACCTAAAAGCTTAAGATGTTAGTTTTTGTAATGAGAAGGTTAATTTCTGTAAGTAAATCTGATTAAATACAGTAGAATCTGTAGTTACGAACTTGTATTTCAGTTTTTATGAGAAGAAATACAATTTCTGAGACTACATGTGTTAATTAACAGTAAAATCTCTACTTATGATCTTTGGAATTTAGTGCTTATGATGAGAAGGTTGATTCCTGTAAGCAAATATAATTACACGCTGTTAAAGCTATACTTACGAACTACGGATTTTAATTTTTGTAATGAAAAGGTTAATTTCTGTAAGTAAATGTGACCTAATACCGTGTAAAATCTATGCATACGGATTTTAGTTTTTCTAATGAGAAGACTAATTTCTGTAAGTAAACGTGATTAAATAATGTAAAATCTACACTTACGAACTACGGATTTGATTTTTATAATGAGAAGTCTAATTTCTGCAAGTTAATGTGGTTAAATACTGTAAAATGTATGCTTACGAACTATGGATTAAATTTTTAAAAGGAGAAAGGTTATTTCTGTAAGTAGATGTGATTTAATACTGTAAAATCTGTACATACGGGTTTTAGTCTTTCTAATGAGAAGACTAATTTTTCAAGTAAATGAGAATAAGTACTTTAAAATCTATACTTACGAACTACGGATTTGATTTTTATAGTGAGAAGGCTGATTTCTGCAAGTTAATGTTTTTAAATACTGTAAAATCTATACTTAGGAACTACGGATTATAGTTTTTCTAACGAGAAGACTAATTTCTGTAAGTAAATGTGATTAAATACTGTAAAATCTATACTTACGAACTATGGATTTTAATTTTTATAAGGAGAAAAGTAATTTCTGTAAATAAATGTGATTTAATACTGTAATGTGATTTAATACACATACGGATTTTAAATTTTCTAATGAGAAGACTAATTTTTCAAGTAAATGAGAATAAGTACTTTAAAATCCATACTTACGAACAACAGATTTTAATTTTTATAATGAGAAGGCTAATTTCTGTACGTAAACATTTTAAAATACTGTAAAATCTCTACTTTTAGTTTTTATGATGACGTGAGTAATTTCGGTAAGTAAATGTAATCAAATTTGGCAAAATCTGTACTTATGAACTTATATTTTAGTTTTTATGAGGAGAAATGTAATTTCTCTGGCTACATTCATTAAATGCAGTGAAATCTCTGTTTATGATCTTAAGATTTTAGCTATTGTGATTAGAAATGTAAGTTCTGTAAGTAAAGGCGATTAAATGCAACAAAATCTGTACTTAAGTTTTAGTTTTTTGGTGAGAGGGGTAATTTCTGTAAATAAATGTAATTAGATACAGTAAAATTTGTACGTAAGGAATTACATTTTTTTTATAATGAGAAATGTATTTTCTGTGAGCAGATATGTTTAAATACAGTAAAATATCGCTTTATGAAATTAGGAATTTAGTTTTTATGATAAGAAACATTGTTTCTGTCAATTAATATCTTGAAAGAGAATAATATCTGTACTCACAAACTTAAGATTTTAGTTCTTATGAGAAATGTAATTTCTGTGAGTTGATTGTACTGTATATGTTTAAATACAGTACAATCTGTACTTATGATCTCAGGGTTTTAATGTTTATGATGCGAAATGTAATTTCTTTGAGCAAATGTTCTCCGTTATGATTTATCCAGTTTTGTAAAATATTGATAATAATTTTTCTCTCAATAACACTGCGTTAAATGTGCGAAGGTTTTGGCTTACCAACAGCTTTTCAGTCAGCTCTTATAAGTAAATCCCTATTAGCGAACTAACCTTTTTTCGGGAGATTGGGGAAATGAAAATTACATTTAAATTACGAATAGAAAAACATTACTAAAATAATTGAGTCTTAAAATACGATAACGAAAATTAAACTAAAAAAAGTAAAATATTGGGTAAAGTAATAAGATAGACATTCAACTTAAATTTTGAGAAATATACCTTCAAATGTCCCTGTATGAAACAAACTAAAAAAATCTGCGAATGCATAATATATTTCTAAACCAGGGATCGCCAACCCGCGGCACGCGTGCCATAGTGTGGCACGGCGGAGTTTTAACAGTGGCACAGGAAGACTTATTGAAAACTTAAAAGATTGGAAAAAATAATATCATCTGTATCAATTCCGCCGATAGATGTACATGTTACCATTAAAGTATGAAATCCGTTATTTTATAGAATACCTAGTTATTCCATGAAATAACTGATCGTGTCCGTTAAAGTCTAAAACTCTCTTGTATTTCATGGTTTAACTAGTTATTTCATAGAATAACGATCTGCAGCCCGTTAAAGTGTAAAATAATCTATATCATTAATCTCACTTTTTAGTAAAAGGTACATTTATGTTTCGTTTAACAATTTAGAATGTTCGTGTAAAACCCAGTGTGTCAACAAAAAGTGTTTTTGTTTTATAAATAATATTCTTTGTAATTCCAAGAGTCATTTTAGTAATCCTTGTTGTAACAAATGATTTTATGGTACGTGTACGTTTCCATAAGCACCATTTATACGCTGCATAAATTAGATAAATTGCTTCTTTTTCATTTTAATTGTCTATCATTAGTTTATTTATAGAATACCTAGTTATTTCATTTTAGATAAATTGTTTATTTTACACTTTAACTGTCTCTCATTAGTTAATTTATAGAATACCTAGTTATTTCATAGAATAACTAGTTAAAGTGTCAAATTATTAACATATTACGCACTTTAACAGACACGATCAGTTATTTCATGGAATAACTAGGTATTCTATGAACTAACTGCATTATATACTTTAACGGTAACATATACACAAAGATATTAAAATAAATATTATGAGCCTTTCAATTTTAGTTGAGGATTATAGCGACGCTTCGACGCTTTTTTCTAAGTTCAAATAAATTGAGCGACAGGATTTGATTGTGTTTAAAATATTTGGAAGAAAGCAAGAAACTGCCCAGTCACCGACATTATGCGACATTTAAATAATTTAAATTTAAGATTACAGGAAAAAGATTGTATTTTTTTCTACCCTGGTTAGTCATATATCGTCTTTTGTGGACAAACTTTTGCATTTTGTCTCGATTTCGGTGGAAAAAAGTTAAAAAATTTTGCATTAATGCAGTCAAACCAAAGTCAATAGTACTTCGAAATAGATTTAATTTAATATCCGTTTTGCACGATTCATCCAGATGGTTTCGTGATTTTCAAGATGATAAAAAAATTGCTGATCTTTTCACAGATCTTTTCTGAATTTGTCTGCAAGACGTTCATTGTTACCTAACTGAAATCCGAATCGAAATTATCAACCAACTGCAGCAGACGACACTGAAAAACAAATATAAGGAGTTTATTTCGTCTACAAGTGATCCAGATTATATTGAATTTTGAAAACTTTTACCAACAAGCAATTTTCGGCATTTACACGATTTGGCTGTCAGATATTTTTATAGGTTTGGATAAACAAATGTTTTCTATTATGAAAATAAAACAAATTAAAATACTGTTCAAGATTAACTGATATGCTCCTCAAACACCTCATTTTCTTAGTATCTTCAAGAACTAATCCTAATATAAATGACTTGCTAAAAAAATTACATATTCAAAATCCACATTAATTAAGTACTGACTGATTAGTAGTTATTTATTAAGTTTAATTAAATATTTTATTAAGTTTTATTAAATATTTAACATAATAAATTATAAGTTTTAGTTAAATATTTCTGATTATTCACTTTTATTTCATACATAACCTAACTGATTGGACTTTTAAAAATGTTTATTAACAATAAAACCTTAGTTTGTACGTTTGTTTTATTTATTATGTTGTTTTTTAAATGTTCACCACTCAGACTAACATTGAAATCATCCCATAATCAGCCCATAAATAACATTTTTTTGCCTTTATATTTATTTTTTAATATATTGGAAAAGTTGAAAGTGGCACGCGTAACTTCTGTTTTCAGATAGTGGCACACTATCTTCCCAAAAGCGTTGGCCACCCCTGTTCTAAACGAACGCCTATTTTAAGATTTACAACTGCCAACATTTTCAACTGCTAACCGAAATATGGTGTCAGTTTATTTGTACAACTAATTCATAACAAAACAATTATCAGCTAGATTTCAAACTAACCAAAGCTGAAATTTTCCTTACCTCATTTTACTCAGACAAAACAGAAGGAATTAGAAAAGGTAGTTCCCATATTCAATAAACGTAAAAATTATTCTTTGATGTCATGAAATATCATTAGTTAATTACGAAATATTCGAGATTTTAAATGTCTTACATAAATATATATGTCTTATATAAATATATGTATATGTATATATATATAAAATACATATATTTATATGACATAATATATACATATATATATATATATATTATGTCATATAAATATATGTATTTTAAATCAGCAAATGAATATATGTATATATATCTATATATATATCCACTCTGTTTCTCGATTCAATGAGCTCAGTTTCTTTATTCTTATATGTTTGTAATCTAATATTTATTATATATCTGCATGTTTGTTCATACGGCTCAAATCCTTAAAATCTTTTGCCTTTTTATTTTCATGTTCAAATAAGCAACCTATTGCAAACGCGACAAGTTTCTGGTATCATATTTCAATGACAATATCCATTTTCACAGCTCTCGAATCCATTTGAATGATTTTTTTGCGTCACATCTGAAAGAAAAGGATCACAGAAAAACATCAGAGGAAAAAAGAACTCCTATTATTTTTCAAAACAGACTGTAAAATGGATTTAAAATGGATTCAAAAAAGCTTTTTTTTTCCTAACGTCTGTACCTACGTACGTATGTATCTCGCATAACTTACAAACAATTAGCCGTAGAGCGTTCAACGTTTGTATACCGGATGTCTATAACATCTCGTTCTGCATCTCTCTTTTTCGTTATAATTGTCCGCATCAAATGCATATATTAATATTTACTTCCTTGTACGGCGTAAAAAGAAAGTATTGTAATCGCAAAAAATTTCGGGGCTCATATTTCAACGAAAATATCCATTTTGACCGCTATCGAATGCAATTTCACGTTTTAACGTAATATCTAAACGTAAGGACAGAATAAAGGACTCTTTCACCCCCCAAAAAAATTAAAAAACTGATTTTAAATGGATTCTGAAGAGATTTTTTCGTGGCGTCTGTGCGTACGTACTTATGCATGTATGTATGTATCTCGCATAACTCAAAAACGACTAGCCTCACAACGCCGCAATTTTGTATACAGGACTGCTATAACATGCAAATGTGCACCTCGCTTTTTGGTTGCAATCGGCCGGCACCAAAAGTATATAAATATATATATATATATATATATATATATATATCCACTCTGTTACTCGGCTCAGTGAGTTCAGTTTCTTTCTTTTTATATGTTTGTAAATTGTGCATTTTTTTCTTTAAAAATGATTGAATTATGTTGTTTCTATCCTTCGGTTAAGATTTTTTTATGCCTTTAGTTAATCTGCATGCAATAATTGTCGAATTATCAACAATTTAAAAGTTTTTGAATTGCGGCTAAGGCCTAATTTTTGGTTATGATATCGCTCGTATTTGTTTACATTTGAAGCTTAGCAGAATAGTGGACTTGTTGCCAATCTAGAGAAACTAAGCTGCGCAACAAAAAAGTAACGTCTTCTTTTATCATTGCCAATTAAATTATCCTTGATTCATTCTGGAATTATCATTTAAGTTATTAGCTTGTTTTTGCGTACAAATTGTAATTTTATTTGTAAAAATTGTTTTTTTTTAATTATTTTAACAGTACTTCGTGTTTTATGTCTTTCTATATCTTTCAATTTTTAATGAAAATATTTTGAATTTTTATGTATTTTTGCCTTATCTCGAAGTGAGAACTGAATTAATCAGTTGCACATGCCCATTAGGTAAGCGGTGCTGAATCCTCTGTGTTTAGCACCGAAGTGAAATTGTAAATAAATATAGTGAACTTTAAAGAATGCATTTATTCTCTTGTGGTTTATGCGCTATCGACGAAGTAGATTTAATTCAAAATTCGTTAACTGTTAATTCAATATGTTTAAATGAAATTGAAAATTCGTATAATTTAATGTTCCATACAAAGAAGTCATGTGGTGTACACATCAGATTTCATTATATACGTTTTCGTCCAAACGAAATATATTTAAGTCCGTACAAACTTAATATATATATATATGTAACCATTCTTTTACCCGGCTTATAATGTTCTTATTTTTTTCATATTTTTATTTTTGTAATTTTTTTACATTGGTAAATAGTGCATTTTTTTACTTCCTTGTACGAAGTAAAGCAAGCACTGTAATCGGGAAAAAATTCCGGCATCATATTTCAACGAAAATATCCATTTTGACCGCTATCGAATGCAATTTAATGATGTTTTCTGGCATCTGTATGTAAACAGAGAATGAAAGACTCGTTTTCGCAAAAGAGATTGTAAAGTGAATTTAAAATGGATTCAGAAGAGATTTTTATGACGTCTGTACGTACATGTATATGTCTCTCTCATAACTCGAATAGCCTCAGAACGTTGAAAGTTTGTATATGGGACTGCTGTAACATGTACTTGCGCACCTCCCTTTTTGATTTCAATCGGCCTCATCAAAGCCATATAAATACATATATACCCACTCTGTGACTCGGCTTGGTGAGCTCAGGTTTTTTTTATTCGTATATGTTTGTAAATTGCGCATTTTTTACTTTTACAGTGATTGAATTATGTTGTTCTTAAGTTCTGGTCAAGGCTTTTATTCCTTTGGTTAATCTGCATCCAATAGTTGTAGTAATATCAACAATTTAAAAGTTGTTTAAGTAGGGCTAAGCCTAACGGAGGAGCTATTTATGTGCATTTGAAACTTAGTAGAATAGTGTATTCAGTTAGTTTCTGCACCTTCAGTGTCTTTTTGCCGAGTGGGACCAAAAGTAAACTTTCAATTTTATGAACCTAAATAGCCTTCTTGCTGCTGGCTGAATATCTTGTTTTTGAGTAGTAGTTCTAATTTTTAAAATTGTTTTTTTAACTGTTTTAACTGTCTTGGTGTTTTATGTTTTTTTTTTATATTTTTCAATTTTTAACGAAGATGTTTCGATCTTTTATGTGTTTTTGCCTTGCTGCGGAGTGAGAACTAAATTATTTGAATGAGAAACAGGCCTGTAACGAAATATGAGGAAATAAGTTTAAATGAAATGCTGCAAAAATGTGTATAATTTAATAGGCCGTGCAATGAAGTCATAATATGGTGCGCACATCAGATGTTTTGCTTTAAGAGTGATTGAATTATGTTGTTCTTAGTTCCGGGTAAGGTTTTTATGACTTTAATTAATCTGCGCGGAATAGGTTTAGATTTATCAACAATTTAAAAGTTTGAGTGACGCTAAGCATAGAGTGGCAAGTTTTGTTTACATTTTGAGCTCTTATAATAAATCAAGTCAGTTTCTGCACCAATTTCAATACTTTCTTGCCCAATGAGATCAGAAATTATGTGACGAGAATTTTGTCTTTCTGCCCGTTGGCCGAATTGCTTGGTTTTGCCTAGATACTCTAATATTTTTTGCAAAAATTGCTTTCTTTAACTTTTTTAACTGTATTTAGTGTTTTAGATTTTTCTGTATTTTATCATTTTTAATGAAGTTGTTTTGAGTTTTGTTTCGAAGTGAGAAGTGAATTGATTGATAGAGAAATATATCTCTAATGAAATTCGAGGAAATGAGTTTAAAAGAAGTGCATTAAAAAATGTGTGTAATTTAATAGACGGTACAAGAAAATCATGTGGTGTACACATCAGATATTTTTGTTGAGATCTCATGCTTTGAAGATGAAACGGTTTTATTCAAATTTACGAAACAGTCTAAGCAAATGAAAACTAAACACCTTTGTAATTAATCTAATAAGACTTACTTAATATTTGATCTTATATTTAATTAAATTATTATTTATTTAATCTTTTATACTAAGAGCTTTCTTCTAGTTTTTAAGTATCTACGCTTTTTTAGTTTTTTGTTTCAGAACAGTTTCCTAAAAGTATAAAACACCCCTTGAATAATCAACAATCGCTTCAAACGGATTTTGATTTTAGCTATTTCCATAAATCTCACATAATCCTAACATGACTTGAACAGTTGGTTCAATGAATTTCTTATAAATATCGGTACATCTTTTCGAAGATGTATCGATAATTTGCTTTTTTTCTCTGTGAGATGCAACGCGAAAAATCTAAAGAAAGAAGCTATGCCGAAAACGTAAGAATACAGAGGCAAGTCCATTTAATATTGAGTAAATGTGTATCTCAGTATTATGGCGAGAAATCGCCAAAAGTCTTCAAACTTGGTGACTATTTTGGCGACATTTTGGTCCGGCTCCTTTATCACCGTAACAGGTATTGTAATTGAATAAATGTATTTAGTCACTGTATTAGTTGCAACCATAATACGACCCTCCTATTGCTTTACAGTAATTTAGAGGAACAAAAAGTACTAGAATTATCTCGACGGCCGGTTGAAAACTATGTAAGGCAGAGAGAAAGCATCTGCTCGCAGCTGTTTAGTTATCGTTGTTGCGAATTGTTAGTTCAGCGTCAGATCGAAGATATATTTAGCTTTCTCTTTAGATCCGCTTTGCATTGCGTTGTGTTTAACATTCTTAGAAGTCTGAATTGTAGCTACTGATTGTAGCGTCTGTGATACTGTGAATACCTGTACGAGTATTTCTGTAGAAAATTTCAGAACTTTGAAGTGTTTTCTTTGATAAAATGCGTTTTATTAACCTATCATGGTACCAGTCGGTCACTGTTGTGGCTTCAACGAATTTAAAATATAAAATGTAAAATCTTATTTTGAAAGTAGTCTGTTAAATATAAAAATGCCAGATTTTAGGATAGAATATTTTGTATAACAGTAATTCATAGTAAATAATGACTAACACTGGCGTCTATTATCTTATTTATTAAAGGAAGACGCAATTATTCAAGACGTAGCAGTGGATTTATTTCGCCGGATTGCTTCCGCACGAGATTTGCTACTAATAATATTTCTCCCAATTAGCATCTTTTTCCTATTTTACGGGCAGTAACTGTGCGATCTGAAACAGTAAATATCTTAGACAGCTTGTGAGGTACTTCTCTTACTTTCTAAGCATGCCTTCGGGGTGGAATAGTCAGCACGTTCGGCGCGTGTTCAAGAGGTCCGAGGTTCGAGTACCGGTGAGGTCACTGCACATTTTTCATGTCTCCTGCTTCGAATTACCCTAATGTTTCTACGAGCTTTTCTCTGAGGTATTTAATAAAAATTTATTGTTTTAAAAACTGCATCCTGTCATTTTTTAAAATTTCCTTAAAAATGCCTTTTTACAAATAAAAAATGCAGACCCATGTGCGTTTAATCCTAATACGTTAGTCAGATTTATTTAAAATAAAACGCTACAATTTCCTTAGCTAATCAGTGTAAAGATATTATGTTTCATTTGTAAGATATGCTTTTTTCTATGTATAACAGAAACCTGAACGATAATGTCATAACAGGAGAACTATTCTTTCCGCTTTGTTATTTCTTACCTATTTACGGTCACTTATTTCTCCTCGGCGGAATGGCAACGGCTCGCTTCTATCCATGTCAGTGATGTATATCAGCTTATGATCAATGAAGGTGCATGCCAAGATCCAAAGGCTCGTTTATCTTACAATACATTCTTAACCGTAGCAACTTCTTTTGAGTGAAATATATCAACGTCACATTTCTAGGCAGCATTTTACGAATCATTCGCTGGTAATTAAAAGGAAAGGTACATTTTTTTCTTAACTTTTATGTTATTACTAGCGGAAGTACCCGATGCCAGTTACGTTAGATTGGGGGTAATGCATCTAACAATAGAGAGAACGATACTGCTGTAATCTTTCTCTATTAACGATGCAAAAAATATGATTCATAGTCGTATATTTTTCAGTCTGATGGGATATTGAATCTACATAAAAAAATTTCATAGGAAAATAAACTAATTATATCAGCAACAATAGCACGCAGTTTTTAATGATTTTCGTCTTTCTAATCAAATGGTCGTAAAACCTCAAATTCTATCCAATATTTCACCTATATTCAATTTTAGTACATTAAATCTGGCAAAAAATTTATCATAATTGATCAAAAATCGATAACACAAACAAACATACAAACACACAGACAGACATTCTTCTTTATATATAGAGAGAGATTTCTTAAAACTTACAAATATTTGATTAACAAATTTTATGATTTGAAAGCGAACAGTAGCAACACTTTTCGAAATAAAGCATTTTCATCTCTAACGCACGAGAGTGTTGCCACTTGGAAAAATGAGTGCGAAAATGAGCGATTTCAGAGTTTTTAATTAATATTTCAGATGATAAAGCCGTACGAAGATGGAAGATGGAAACAGCCAAAATCGCTTCCCACGAATTTTTGGAATCGAGAATAATGTATTTAATGTTTGGCAATGCTATTTTTATTTCATCGTAAAGCTTAGAAATGTTTTATTTGCAAACTCTAAGATTTGAAAGCGAGCAGTGGCAACAACTTTCGAAATAAAACATATTTTCGTCGCCAGCTTGCGAGACTTTTGCCACTCAGAAAAATGATTGCGAAAATGATCATTTTTCCGAGTTTTTAATTAATATCTCTGATTTTAGCTATTTTTCGACAAAGTAGACGTCGACCTTTCCAGGACACACAAAAGAATTCTAGAAAGTTTGGTGACGATAGCTATAATAGTGACTGAGTTATTAGAGGATAAACAAACGCATTTACTTCTTAGATAAAGGAAATAATAAATCAGATTTACTTCACAGAGCAAGTATGTTTATTTCATATTTTCAATAGTCAACGCTTAAAATATTTTCTACCATTCACGTATATTTTAGCATTGCATGATAATGCAGAGAAGAAGCGGCATTGCAGAGAAGGAAAGGCATTGCAGAGAAGCAGAGGCCAAGTAATTGAAGTAAAAAATCAAACGAATTTCAATTATGCACAGTGCATTTACGAAAGTTTTAATGCGACTAAATTCGTACAAAATCGGAAGGATAAGATAGCAGTGTTCCTATTCTTAGCCTTCAATATGTAATCTTTGTAAGATGTGTAAGCTTATGCAATACTTAGTATGTTTATACAATTGTTTGATGCTTTTGTAGAACTAATTCATCTTATTGAATACTGCTTTAGTCTCTGGTTACGTTGTTCTATATAGCTCCAGTGCTATTATTATAATGATTTTTGAGGTAAGCTTTAACTTTAGGAAACAGAAATAGTGTTCAGGTGCCCAAATCTGGTCAATAAGCGGGATGGATGAGGGCTGCGATATTTTTTGTGCTAGAAACTGCTTCAAAGGTATGGAACTGCATGACTGAACATTTTCATGCTCCAAAAACTGATTTTTTGGTTTAGCTTCTTCAGGTCTACAGCGCTGAATTCTCTTCAGAAATGTTCCTATTATGTGTTTATAAAATATGGAATTTGACGTTTATTAGAAATAAAATTATATAAATTTGACGACACATTCCTTGTGAATTATGACCTTCTAGTCAAAAAAGTTCAGCAACATGATCTTTGCTCGAGATTTCTGAAGCCAACTTTCTGCGATCTTAGATCAAATTTAGTAGTAATGAAGAAATGAATCAACATAATGTTAATGAACATAATGTTGATCAACTTTAGTGGTAATGTAGAAGTTGAGTCAACATAATGTTGATGAACATAATGCTGATCAACTTTAGTAATAATGTAGAAATTGAATCAACATAATGTTGATCAACACAGTTAAATTATTAGCCTAAACGAAGAGAAATGATTTGAAAGAAATGCGCTGCCTTTCGACTGCCGTACAATTTGCTTACTGATTTCTCCACTATAAGTAATTATGCACAGATATCCAAAACTTAGGTTCCCAACAAAACATCTGCAAGCATCGAAAATACAGTATACATAAATGAATATAAATCTCAGAAGATACGCATTTTCACATACCTACGAACAACCTGTAGATAATAACGACCAACCACTTGGAAGTACAGAAAGTGTTAACGCACTTTTAGATTGAATGCGATAAAATTTTAGAAAAAGAGCAAATGTTTTGAAATAAAGATTTCTGGCATTAGCTTATTATTTGAAGTACAAAAGATCGTCTGATGCTTTTAAGCTTATTCTTGTTTCAAAATATACCATGTAAGCATGCCGTGGATTGAAGGAATTGCTTCTTCTCTTTTTGAAAAGAAATATTCTTATTCCTTAATTCAAAAACATTGTGAAATCCGTGGTATTAAAATTTTGAAGTGCACAATAAGAAAAATTTTACTCGTAAAGGGAAAAACCGTCGATCATTGCTTTATATTGTAAGAAGACCCCAAACGAATCCGTAAAAACGGTACATGCTATTTCTAATGCTTCCAAATTTACTTCCTCGGCAATAAGAGAAAATCGTCAGACGCAGAAATCAATTGCAAAGTCTTCGAATACATCTGTAGCAACAGTAAAATACAATGAAGAGAGATTCACAACTTAAAAAGGCTAAGAAAGCACAGTGTTTATCAACTTTTACCGATGGATGTGGCTCAGCGCAGAACAATTTATAAATCCATGTATGAAAAATACTTATCCTTGATTTTGAATGAAAAAAAAAATATTGTGACCCGTCAAGAAGAATGGATTTACCTAAATGACTGCAATAAAATGTTTATTTATCATGGAAAGCGAATAAAAAAGAAAGTGTACAAAACTGGTTCTGTCAATGTAATCAAGACTTCTGACAAAGTTTCAATAAAGAGTTTGTGATTGTCACAGCATACTCTTACAATGGGAAGTTAAAAACAAGACAAATGGCTCAACTCAACGTACTATCACGTACTGTCAAGAGAATGTTTTGCGTCAGATATTTGCAGAAGACTGGCGTAAAGAAACTGGTCACAATGATACCATTGACTTCCAAAAAATTAAACATCATCAACAAAACACAAGAAATCATATTTCGAAAAGTACCACTGTATTGCTTGAAAAAAGGAAGACTGATACAGGTATTGCATATATGCCTTTTTAATGTATTCCTCACGTTTCACCTGTGGACTATGATGTCTTTATCTCTTGAAATCTGTTCTTTCTAAGCGCAGGCCTACCGCGAAAGATAGTCTTTGGAAAATATTGGAAGACGGATGGAAATCAAGACCCCTGACAATTTTATTAAAAGCGCCTCGGCATCATGGGAGTCACAGTGCAGACTTATAGTCCTGAAAAAAGAGGCTATCAGATCGAACATGTTGAAAAATACTCGTTACATTTTAAGCACCAATTAGATGTATTTGAATTCATTTTAAAATACATATTCTCCTGTATTTAGTTGTTACACAGCCTTGTGTAATTCAGTCACCGAAACAAAATTGGATGTCCTCGTTCTTGTGCTGCAACAAAGACGCCACGCAAGCTGGTTGGCATGTATTGTGGATTTCGCTTAGATGTTGTCACAGCTGTATATAGTTCAATCATCGAGATCGAACGCCTCGGTGTCTTCGTTCTTATGCTGCAACGGACGCGACAGACAAGCTTGTTGTCGTATAATGTCGACTACACTTAGTTGTTACCTCAACTGTATAATTCAGTCATCGAGACAACGTTGAATGTCCTTGTTCTTGTATTGCAAGAGGTGACTTGCAAGCTGATTACCATATAGTACCAGTTGTATTTAGTTGTTACATTACATTCCTTTGTAATTAAATCATCAACATAATGTTGAGCCGTTTCGTTTTTGTACTACAAAAAAATCTGATGAGGGCACCACATGATTTCTTTGTAGGTCTATTAAATTATGCACATTTTTTGCTGCATTTCATATAAACTTATTTCCTGAATTTCATTAGAGATATATTTCTCATTCAATCAATTCAGTTCTCTCTTGGAGGCAAGAAAAATGTACATAAAAACTCAAAAAATCTTCATTAAAAATTGTAAAATACAGTAAATCGTGAAACACCAAACAGAGTTAAAAACCATTACAAATTTTTACTATTAAAATTAAAGTTTAAATTAGTTAAAATCAGACAGATAGACAGATGTTTCGATGCACAAATTTTTTGGCTCCGCTCGGCAAAATGACACTGAAGTTGGTGTTGACACTGATTTAATTCACTGTGCTACTAAGTTTCAAATGTAAACAAAATTCGACGTCGTTAAGCTTAGGGGAACTTAAAAACAAGTCTCAAATTGTTGATAATTCTACAACTATTGCATGCAGATTAACTAAAGGCATAAAACCCTTAACCGTAACATAAGAACAATATACTTCAATTGCGTTTAAAGCAAAAAATGCCCAATTTACAACATATAAGATAAAAAACCTTAGCTTAACGAGTTTGGTAAAAGAGTTCATATGATACATGCATGCATTATATACTTTTGGTGAGGCCGATTGCGACCAAAAAGGGAGGTGCACATCTTTATATTATAGCAGTCCCATATACAAAATTTCAAAGTTCTGAGGCTACTCCTTTATGAGTTATGCGAGATACATACATACGTACGTACGCAAGTACGTACAGATGTCACGAAAAAAATCTCTTTTGAGTCCATTTTATATCCATTTAACAATCCGTTTTGGAAAAACAGTCCTTTATTCTGTTTCTACGCAGAGATGAAACGCAAATGCATCGTTCAAACGGAATCGAGAGGGGTCAAACTGGATATTTTCTTTGAAATGCGATACCCTAAATTTTTTGCGATTGCAGTACTTCCTTTGCTTTGCGAGGAAGTAAAATGGTAATTTGCAAGCTAGGATCATAAACAATAATCATTCTATTTAGTTGTTCCTGATAAATAATCTTTTCATAAAATCTTATAAGATGAGCACCTTCCTCAGGTATATCTGGAATACATTCGAGTCGTTCCAAAGGTAACCAAAGATTAAAACCAACACTTTGTATGATTCCGAACTCCAGCACAGGTTCGGTAATTGAGATGGCCCATCATAAGCATATCCCGACACCCCTTTATAAGGGATGTTAACTTCATGCTGAGAAATGACCTTCATAAATGACCTTTTACCTTTAGCAAGGGGCACAATCACGCAAATATACTGGCGAAACTGCAGGAGTCGCGTAGTATCCAAAGAAACAGATGATTTCTCTGATGCCAGCCATACTGATAAAAAAAACGAATTTAAAATGCCAATCTGACAAGTATATTATTATCTTTTTTCCTTAAAGCACTTTTTTCCTACTTGAAAGCATCGCTGCTTATGTCCTTCTAATTTAGTCCAACATTTTTTCTTTGCCTTAGCAGAAGCTAAATGAATAAATAATTAAAGTTCATGGTTTACAGCCATGAACTATTTTCTTCTTTATCTCCATTTTTAGCGAAGCCTCATTACCTGAACAAAACGACAAATGCAATTACGAAGTAAAACAACAAGGTTTTGATTGTATTAGCAATGTACGGTAAAAGCAATTAAACACCAAATAAAAATCCAATTTACTTTTAATTATTCCATGACAACCTCTCTCAGTTATTAAGAACAGTAAAAAAGAAATCGAATATAATTTTAGCGATATCAGGCTCCCTGTTAGACACTTTTTGTTTTCGATATTCGGAAAACTATTAATGGCTTTGTTTGAAAACCACTATAAAGAGCTTTTACTCATTCTTTAATACAGTTGAAGCACATAGATGGCGCTGCAAGCGTTAATTGTTTTGATGCCGTATTGCTTTTATATTTTCCTCTTCTTTCTCCCATTAGAAGATGCCACGCGCAGAAATTTCAATTAAAAAACTGAAAATGAAAAAAGAAAACAAAACAACAAAAAAAAGGCGTAATGATTCGGAAAGATAGAAGACGTGATGGAAAAAAGAATTCTTCGTTTTTATTTGTGTAAGTCAATATAAAGCAGTTAAAAAAGATAAATATGACTGCAGCAAATTTTTTTTTTTTTTGCGAGTCTTGTTTGAACAGGTTTAATTCCAGAAGAAATCTTATTTTCATTTCAAAGGAAAAGCTATTTTCTGCATCGTAAATAATATAACTGTAACTGAAGCTACACTGAAGTATTCGCAAATGAAATATGAGAAAATGACTTGAATTTATCAGAAAATATACCGAATTTTTCAGTATGATTATGGCATATTCTTTATAAGAAAAGCTGCTACCATATTTTGCTCATAACTGTGGTCCTTCATATAGTAGAATTGCGTACTAGGCCTCACACAAATCTAATTAGAAGACGAAACTAACACTGGAACTAACAGTGGATAACAGTCCATACAACAAGATAAGAACCATAAATGGAACAACAACAACAAAAAAAAAACAGATACAAAATGCAAGGAATACTGAAGATAATTCTCATACAGGGCGTTTAAAATCACATACAGAGCAAAGCCTAAAGCAGCAATTATAGAGTAAATGTTTGTAAAGACATTCGCTATTTTTTTAAAGCAGGAGAGATGAAAAATCAGCAATGCCCCAGCCGGGACTCGAACCTCAGAACTCTCGGAATACGAGCTGAGCGTGCTAACCACTACACCACGAAGACATGCTAAGAGGGCGGGAAAAATATATTATATACCCCCTTTTAAAGGGCGATTGGGGATTAGGAGACCCAATCGCCTAATCCTGGTGGTGGAGAATCATCCACCACTTTCTTAGTTCGGGCGCCACTGTAGCGATATTAGGTATTTTTTGGAAGCAGGAGAGATGAAAAATAAGCAATGCCCTCGGCGGGACTCGAACGTCGGACCTCTCGAATACGCGCCGAGCGTGCTGGCCACTACACCACGACAGCGGGCTAAGAAGGCGGGAGAAATACCTTATATGTTCATTGGAATACCACGAATCTGACTTGAACTATTCACTTAACTAACTCCTGGCTTCACTGCATCCCATAGGTATAGTTCCTGAAGCGAAGAGGATAAGCACTTCCAGAAGCTTCTAAAAAACTCGATTCTTGAGTTCGAAAATGTTTTTTCCGAAAACTTCCTAAATGCAAAAAATCGCTAAATGTCGCCAAATTAATGACAGAAATAGTCAACAAGACTGGATAAAAAGGTTTCTGCAATATATCTGGCTCTATTTCAGTTATCTTTGCAATTAAAAAATTGATCTGTTGAAACGTATTGAAAGACAGGATCTTACTGATACGATCTATTTTCTTTTGAAGGATCTGAACCCTAAAACACAAAATAACTGCTTGCACACACAGTAAGGAGCCCTAATTTTGATTTGGAAATGCATAAAATGCGTTAACTAAGCAAATAAAAGCAGAACTAGATGTAACAACAATCCCATATACTAAATTCCAACCTCCTATGGCTAACCGTTTCTGAGTTATACGAGATGCTTACAAATATACATGGATACACTGCACAAAAAAAAGACAATTCTATATTTCCCTTTCTACTGAGCCGATTGACGAAATTCAAATTGCATTATTCATGTCTCGAAAGCGCGACTTAGTATATAAATTAGATGTATATATAGCATTGTTCTAATATAGGTATTTTTAAACAAAATCGGACTTTTTCCAAAATAACATACCGATATTTTTTTCACATTTTGATTCTACGACTTAAATTATGCCTAGCTATTAAATTTTGTAATTTTGGATGAGAAATTTAAAAATGAATATTGGCGCATTTTTTTTTCAGTTTGCACCAAGAATAATTCATTTGGCGAACTTCTTAATTTATACCAACCTCTTTTCCTTTCCTTTTTTACTTCCTTGTACGAAGTAAAAAGGAAGTAGTCTAATCGCGAAAAATTTCGGTCCTCCAAAAAAATTATAAAACTAATTTCAAGTGCATTCTCAGAGACTTTTTCGCGGCGTCTGTGCGTACGTTCGTACGTATGTATGTATGTATCTCGTATAACTCAAAAGTATATAAGTCTATATATATATCCCCTCTGTTACTCGGCTCAGTGAGCTCAGTTTCTTTAGTTTTATATGTTTCTAAATTGTGCATTGTTTGCTTTAAAAATGATTGAATTATGTTGTTCTTATCTTCCGATTAAGGTTTTTATGCCTTTAATAAATCAGCCTCCAATATTTGTAGAATTATTAACAATTAATTTGACTGCGGATAAGCCTTATTATTTTTGCCATAACGGCCACATTTGTTTACATTTGAAACTTAGCATAATAGTGGATTTGTTGCCAATTTACAGGAACTAAGCTTCGCAGCAACAAAGACAACTACTTCTTTTATCATTGCGAATTAAATCATGCTTAATCCGTTCTGGAATTTATTCGAGGAAATAAATACTTACTTTGTAATTTTTAAAATATATATTTTGAGTTTTTATATATTTTTTCCTTGCCGCGAAGGGAGAACTCAATTAATTGAATGAGAATTACTGAATCTGTAGAGACATTAGGTAATTTCGAAGCAGGAGACATGAACAATGAGCAAGGCCTTCGCCGGGAATCGAACCACGGACCTCTCGGTTACGCGTCGAACATGCAGACCACTACACCACGAAGGCATGCGAAGAAGACGGAAAAAATACCTTATAAATCGTCTGTGAAAAACCTTTTTTTTTCGTTTGTTTGTTTGTTTAATTTCTTTTATGCGTCGATTTATTATAGATTTATTATAATATTTGAATAGAACATGTGGCAACAATTTGATAATTCTTCAAATGATATACATAATTTTTGTGCATTTTGAATTATAAAATGAAGGAGATGTAACGCTGCTAAGTGAACCTAGCTCAAGGGTGTCGTTACATTAAACAAATATAGTGAATTTTAAAGTGCTTTTATTCTATTGCAGTTCATGCGCTACCGACGAAATAAATTTAATTCAATCCAATAAGTTTAAATGAAATGCAAACGCATATAATTTAATATTCCGTGCACGAAAGTCTTATGACGTACCCATCAGATTTTTTTTTGCTTTTATTAAGAACGGTAAAAACGTCATCTTTCATATTTTCAAACAATTTTCACAAAGTGCATAAACCACATTTCGCATTATTATCGCTTACAACGAGTTTGCCAAATTTCAAAACGCCCTAATACGTAAATTCACGTATATCTTAGGAAATTTTGAATAAAAAAACTCTTATTTTTTGCAGGTGTGCTTAGAAATAGATCTACTTTAAGATGATGGTAAAATTTTACAGGTTATAATTCAAAATATTTTTCTAAAAATTTATAAAAATTATTTTTAAATACATATTCTAAATAAATCATAAAAAAGTGGGTGAATTTTCTTTAGAATGAACCTAAATTTCGAAATGTGAAAGGAAGAATCAAATAAGTTTAATAATAAAAAAAAGATATTAATATAATATGCAAAAAATTCAATTAACATGGAAAAGCTAAAATTTTGAGAGCTAATTTTTTTAAAAACTACTTTGCGATTTTTACAGAACTTAGCACTTTGGCATAAACTGAGTCGTAGAATCGAAATATGAAAAAAAAACTGGTATGTTATTTCAGGAAAAGTCCGATTTTGTATCAAAATGTGTATGTTAGAACATATGGAAACAAACTGACATGTCATTGCGGAAAAAGTCCGATTTTGTGTCAAAATACTTAAAGTACAACTATGCTATATATAAATCTTTTTTTTTAGTTAGTCCAAAGGGGCAATTGGCCCAGAAGGACTATTAATTTCATTTTGGCATTTTGCTTTGATTCACTCACTGCAAGCGTTGTTGCACTTTTCAAATAGTTGCCATCAAATATTAGAGCACATGTATTATATTTAAAGAAATTAAATAAAGAAGAATCTGTTTCAATGTATGTATGTTTCTCGCACTGTGGTAAAACAACGGTACCTAGAGCCATCGAATTTTGAATAAGGTACGTCTCCACAAAAATATAGGCATCTGGAAGCCTAAATTTGAAATTCGGAATTTGTTTTATTATGTATTTAATATTTTATAAAGCATTTACGACTTTTTGATTAAGAAACTCAACGATTTCAAAGCGAGAAATGGCAATACTGTACGAAAAAAAAAGAAAAATTTTATCTCCAGCACGCGAGACTCTGTATGGAAAATTCTAAAGGTATGCCCTTTTAAATAATTTGTGTTCAATTGAATTCTATGGTTTAACCATATTTAATATATAAAGGTAACACACAAAACGTTAAAAAACCGCCTCCTTGGGCGTAATATAATATCTGAAAGCTTTCAGCTTTTTTTTAATTATTATTTTATTTTTTTTAATCTTGATTTTGAACAAATTCTGAAATGGTTCGGATTTTAACAATCACCTAGAAGATTTATCAGAAGACAATATAAACAAACATGGTCCAGGTGAAATAGTGATATAGAAATAGTTATAGAATATTACATTATTATGCCTTTAGGCTGACTTAAGAACGTTATGTAGCTTTTGAATATTTAAAAAGTGAAAAATATGTAATGTAATTCTATAAAAATATTTAATGTTTTAACTAGATAGATCATGAATTAAATGCATTTTTACTTAAATAAAACGGTTTAAAAGTTGGAAAAATAATATTTAAAATTTTCTTCTATTGCTTTTAAATAGTTTAATTTCTTAATGAATAATAGAGATTAAATACGAAAGAATCGTATCCTAAATGTATTTATGTTTTCAAAATGGCAACAGACTCGAATGAAAAGCAAAACAACGCATTATAAAGAAAAAATATATTTCAAAAATGAAAAAATATGTTACAAAATTCTATGAAAGTATTTAATATTTTTATTAAGATATACGAGTATCTTGAATTAAATGCATTTTTATTTAAATTAATCAGATTAATAAGTAGAAACAATAATATTTTTAAGAATAATATTTTCGCTTTTAAAGAGTTTATTTTGTTAATTAAGAATAGATTAATTAAATATGAAAGAATAATATCTTACGCAAACTCGAATGAAAAGTGGAGCAATGCAAAATGACATTTCAAAACTAATAGCTCACTTGAGCTAATAAGAAAAAACAAGAATTTTAGACCAGTGTTAAAGGTAATCAAAACAATTTCATTTTCAAACAGAAGATTGAAATGCGAAGAAACACAGAGCAATTTTTCTTAACTATTTGTAATACCAGATTCCACTTCCGGTTTAAATCGTTTCTTCTTTTCAACAGGAGAAAGCTGTTGTTACTTTTGGAAGAAGAAATGTTTCACACTTTTTCGTGAAATTTTTCAGATTTTTCTTGAAAGAAATGTAAATTTGCGTCTTGTTGAACTAGATAGATTCCAACTCCCTGATAACGATACATCTAGAATCCAAATACTGCAATATTTATTAACGCAACATTTATATTTTTTTTCCAAATCGGAAAGATTTTAGATTTTAAATTATGCCCAAAAGGCGTTTTTTTACCATTTTGTGTGTTACCTTTATTTATAAAATATCATGTTCTTTGCACTTAAACCATGAAATTCAGTTCAAGAGCAATATCCCAAAATAATTTTTAAATGAGCATATCCTTAGAATTTTCGATACACAGTCTCACGCATGGAGATAAAAATGTTTTTTTAACAACATCGCCATTGTTCGCTTTGAAATCCTTGAATTTGTTAATCAAAAATTCGTTAAAATTTTGTAAAATATGAAATCAATAATAAAACAAATTCCGTCTTCCAGATGCCCATATTCGGTGGAGAATGACGTCATTCAAAACTGGATGGCTCTAGGTACCGTCGTTTTATCACACTGTGAAAAAAATACATACATTTACGCAGATTCTTCATTATTTAATTTCTTTAAATATAACACAAGGCGATAATATTTGGTGGCAACAATCTGAAAAGTGAAACGGACATTTAAGGTTTTTAACGCAAAATGGCAAAACGAAATTAATAGCTCTTCTGGGCTAACGCTATTTAGGCTAAAAAATTGTTTCATTATTGATACAGCAGCAAGACTACTTCAATAGAATTTTCAAAATAAAAACTACTATAGAATTGCAAAACCAGCGACTAAAAATATAATTTTATTTGCTTTGTATTTACGAATCCTAAGGACATGCTCAGCTACATGAACAGCTTAAAAAAATCTAATCCTTTTACGTTTACTAAAACACTGGAATTTTGCTTTTCTGTATACTATGAATAGTAGCAGAAAAGCTAGTTTAAAGTGGCGTGTTTAGTCACATAAACCAATCTCGGTGGACTAGCCATAGATTCGAAATATTGGGCCATAGAAAATGTCTCCGCGGTCTTTTGGTACATTTTTAACAAGAATTTTCTTTATTGAAAATCAATTTTAATCAGGTACATACTGACCATTATTATCCATGAACTTTTGCATTTTTTGGGTAGCTTCATAATTCCATCGGTGTAGAACTTTTGTGGTTTATCGTCGGAAAACTTCGCCAGGTGATTTTCAGCTGTGCTTCGGTCGGCCAATTTTTTACCATCGAGAGAGATTTGCACAGACCGAAATAAATGGTAGTCAGAAGGTGCAGGGTTTGGGCTATACGGCGGATGCATCAAAACTTCCCAATCAACCGCCTTCAATTTATTCTGAGTCGTCAAAGATGTGTGTGGCCGCACACTGTCGTGATTGAACACAACTTCCTTTCTGTTAACCAATTCAGGTCGCTCTTTCTGGATTGCTTCGTTCAAACGCTCGAGTTGTGCACCGTACACGGCCGAATGAATAGTTTCGTCATGTTGCAGCAGCTCATAATGAACAATTCTGAATTTTTCGACGTCGAAATTTCCGGAACGGAATGGAGCAAACCACTCCTGCGTCTTTCGTTCACTCACAGCATTCTCACCGTACACTTCACAAAATGTTCGGCATGTTTGTGCAGCGTTTTTACCTTTTGTATAGTAAAAAAGCATCATATAGCGTATTTCTTCAGATATTTCACTCATTTTCAAATCAATAGAACTTTTGCACGAACAACGAATTAGAAAACTGTCTTTACAAACAGCGGAAGCTGAATGTCACCCTTTAAGCACAGGTTAGTTTGAGAAAATCGCGTGACTGTCGACGGATATATAGGCATCAACACCATCTAGTGGCGAAAACCCGCGGAGACTTTTTATATGACCCAATACGTTTTCTCTAGCACTTTTTTAGTGTTAACTCTTTCCTGCTATTAAGCTCACCAGTGACCGAGCGGTAAATTCGCTGAATACTAATGTTCGAATCTCGCGAATTGGCTGGTTGCATGGGCATTTTCGTGGTTTTTTCTATGTGTAACACGTACACGAGCAAGGATCCCTTAGGATGTCCTCCACTAAGGCATCGCTCCCTTTAGGCAGATAGCTGTCGAGTGCTTCTCCATAATCAAATAAACCAAATGAAACCATACCTTTCCTGCACCTTATGTTCTTCTGCAATGCTTCGTCATTATGCAGATAAGCTTACGTTCAAATTGGAAAACAATTGCTGTACAGCGTTTCCAGAAAGATTCCCCATGCGCTATTAACAAACGTTTCTAACTATTACTACCTATTGAAATCTGTATCGCTGTATCGCTACCTGTACCTATTGAAAGCTCTCCCAAAAGATTTTCTTTTTTATAGAATTTCCTTTGTAAACAGCTATTTTCTTACTTTCCCACATTCGCCTGCAATGTTAAAATATCGTCTCACCAGTTTCATAACATTGCAATCATTCTAGTATGCAGCAGTCTTTGCTATAATTGAAATTATCTACAAGTACAGATACAGGTTGAAATGCAAAAGGTCACCCAGTGTTTCCTATAATTAAATGCATATAGCCCTATTACACTTCCATATTTATTCCTTTTGAATTTAATAAACAAATAAATTCTTACAGTCGGTGCCTTTGCACTCACAAATTTTGTGAACTTTGAACTTTTTCCAGAATTTTGGTAGTACAAATTTTGTGATGGGAGGAAAATATAGCTATTTGGTAACTGTTTGGCAGTTTATACATAAACATTTGAAATAATGTCTCATAAATTTTCATTAGTAGTACATAGTCGCATAGTATATAATGAACAGATGTGGTAATAGTGTAGTAATAATATATGGTACACAAAATATCTTAAAGTTGACTGTATTTCATAATGTTTCATAATAGTGCATAATTTCACTCGTTATAGTTCATAAGTTTGTTAATTCATTCATTATAGTACACGGTAGTTCGTGATAGTTCGCGATAGTTACCATAGTTCGTAATAGTTAATAATAAATTCGTAATAGTTTTGCAGTGTTATTACGTTTTGCAGTGTAATAGTTTTTCAGTGTTCGAAATAGTTTTGCAGTGTTTAAACATATATGTATTATCAAACATTCATGATAGTTCATACGTAATAGTTAATAATAAAATCGTAATAGTTCGCAATAGTTTTGCAGTGTTATTACAAACATATATATATTATCAAACATTCATGATAGTTCATACGTAATAGTCCATTTGACATTTGTAATGGTGTATTTATAGATTCATTCGTAATAAGTCATAGTATTTCATAAAGCTCTTTAGAGTTCATATATGTCGTTTTATATACAGAGTTCATAATTAATTTCCATTTGATATACAGGGTTCATTATGATTCATTATTTTCGTTTTATATATAGATTTCATTATGATTTCATTTTTTATATAGAGAGTTCATTATGATGTTCGTTTTATACGCAGAGTTCATTATGATTATGACATCATGTTTATTGCCACGTGGCAAATGGCGTAAGCTTGGGTACTTGTCTCTTATTTGAAAGGGAAGAAATGGTAATTTCATTTATGGCATCAATTAGCTTAAATATGGGCTTAAAATCAAAAGCTAATCAAAAGCGTAATCAAAAGCTTTAAATTCGCCAAATTGTATAAAGCAGCTTAAATATGCGCTTTCCGTTGAGAAATATTTCTATTCCATAATTCAAAAAAGTTGTGAAATGGATGGCATTAAAATTCCTATGCGCAAAACAATCAACATTATTAATCGGAAAGGGAAAAACCGTCAGTCATTACTTTTACATGAAAAGAAGACTCAAATGAATACCCGAAAACGTTACGCTGTCTTTCTGATGTTTCTAAAGTTGGATCATTGGTAACAAGAACAAACCCGCCGACACAAAAATCAACTTCAAAGTCTTTAAATACATCCTCATCAACAATAAATAAAATAATAAACCAAGATTTGCGACTTAAAAAAACTAAGAGACATGATGTTCACCAACTTTTGCAGGGGCATGTCACTCAACCCAGGACAATTTGTAAAACCGTGTGTGAAAACTGCATGTTTATAAGATATCAATGGGAATACTTTGTGACCCTTTATGGAACATCAGTTACCTAAATGAGTGTAACAAAGGTGTATTTAATTACGAAAGCGAAGAGTACAATATGTACAAACCTGGTTCCGTCAATTCAAAGAAAGTTTCAATAAGTGTTTTATGATTGTCGCAGAATTCTCTTGCAGTGGGAAAATAAAAATCAGAAGAATAAACAAAATGCTAAAAAATCCATGCAAAGTTACTTTCAGCATAAAATATTTACGTTCGATATTTATATAAAAAATTCCATTCCTTTATTCCATTGAAATTCAAAGAGTGAAGCTTCATCAAGACAAAGCAAGAAGTCATACCTCAAAACATTCCTTGAAAGAAAGAAGGTAGACTAAAAGAGATATTTGATATATACCTTTTTGAAGTGTTCCTGCAAAGTCCTCTGATATTTGATCTGTGGACTATTGTGCCTTTAGTCTTTTGAAAAGAGCTCTTTCTGAGTGCAAACCCACCACGATAGAAGGACTCTGGAAAATAGTGAAACAGGAATGGAAATCAATACTTCTGTAAATTTTGCCAAAAGCTCTTTTATCATGAAAATCACTGCGTAGACTTACAGTCCAGAAACTGGATATCAGACTTAAGATTTAAAAAGACTCTTTACATTTTAAACATAAATTAAACGGTCCCGAAATCTTTCCAAAAATATTTAAATATCTTGTATATTTATACTACACAAATCGACCAAAAATTGTACACCTTAAACAAAAAAATAACGGGATAGTTCCATATCTTTCGTTTTACTTGGCCGAAATTCAGTCTGCGTTTTTCATATCTGAAAGTTAGGATATATATTAGATATATTTAAGTAGCATTGTTCTAAAATACGTATTCTGACATAAAATGCGATTTTTTATGAAATGACATATCGAATTTTTCCATATTCCGATTCTACAACTGAAATTACGCCACAGTACCAAGTTTTGTAAAAACCACAGGAGTACTTTTTAAGACATTAGATCTCAAACTTTTAGCTCCTGAATGTTAATTGAATTTGGGATATGTATTTTGATAACTCTTTTTATTGTTAAACTTACTTTATATCTCCTTTTACAATAGAAAGTTCAGGTTCAATCCAAAAAAAATTTGTAGACATTTTCTGATTTATTTTCAAATTTTTATTTTTCAGTCATTTTTATGAATTTTTCGAAAAATATTTTGATTTATAACCTACCACATTTTTACCATCATATTAAAGTAGATGTACATCTAGGCACACATGCAAAAAAAATTATAATTTTTTATTCAAAATTTCTAAAGATATGCGTGAATATATTGGCTCGTTTTGAAATTTGGTATATTTGTTATAAGCGATAATAATCCAAATATGGTTTAGGCACTTTGTTAAAATTCTTTTAAAGAGTGAACGATACAACTTTTTTACAGCTCCTGCACAATGAAAAAGGGAATGGAAAATAGGTTGTCACAAATTAAGAATTTTGGCCAAGGGAATTATTTTTGTCATAAATTGGGAAAAGTGCTCCAAGTTAAATTTTAAATTTCTCGGTACATTTCTCACAAAAATTTTACAAAATTTATTATTTTCAAGTAATATGAGCCATAGAATCGAAATATGGAGAAAAAGCGGTACGTTGTTTAAGAAAACGCGAGATTTTGTGCCAAAATACCAATGTTAGAACAAAACTATATAAAAGTCTAATAATATCCAAAGTCTCGCTTTCCAGGTATGAAACATGCAAGTTCAATTTCGTTAATCAGCCCAGAAGAACGGAAGATATAAAATTGTGCCTTTCTTTTTTTTTTTTTTTTTTTTTTTTTTTTTTTTTTTTTTTTTTTTTTTTTTTTTTTTTTTGTTGTTGCTGTTGTTGTAAGTGTTGTGCAGAATATGCATCTGCTTTCTTTAGTCTTAAATACTTTACGTTTTCTGTTGTTTAAATGAATTAATTCTCTGAAATATCGTCGATATAACCATGGTGTGAGGGAATATGTTAAATGCATTTATTTAAGAGTAGTGTTGGCAATAATCACTATCAGACATCATTCCGAGACTAAACAGTCCACATTTGGGTCAAAACAAAAGCCACTAAAAGAGAAAAATTCAGAATTCTGAACTTCTCAATTAGTTCTTAACCCTGTTAACAATTTATACCGGCGCCGCGACTCAGAGAAAGTGAGCTTGTTAAAACTTAATTAAGCAACTGAACACTTAATAAGTTCTATCGAGTGCTGGCGGAAATTGCTAAGCTGAACAAACTGGGTTTATTAAGAATTCGCTAATTACCTTAACACGTAAATTCTTCTGTTAACTATCCAAGTGTTTTCCGGTTATTAAGCATCCGTCTACAAATCCTTAATTTTTACCAGCAGAGGGGTTATTAATCTGGATTCTCTGCACTTTTCTGTAGTCTCACTTTTGTGTACATATAACTTTTCAAATCAAAAGTCGATCATGGCATACGTACAGAATTTGGCCAATCCTGTTCTAGAGAATTTCTAATTGTCATTGTTTTTGCTGTTACTAATCTCGCTTGAGTGACATCAGAACAAGCCCAGAAATTCACGGCGGCAAGGAGTACAATATTACTCCTGGCGTTGGCAAGAACCTCGAGCACCCTATAGATGACAGTACGCTTTTGCATAGTTCTACCCCAATTTTGACGGAAAGCATCCTGGTGGCGGATCCAAGTGTCTCCCAACTCTCTTCCGTTACACAGAATCCACAAAAGATGACTTTCGGATCGCCAAACACTTCCGCAAAGCATTTACCATGTACCTCCATGCCGCAAAGACACTATATCCATGCCTCGAAACATCCACACTTTCTCCCGGATTTGAACTCGGACCCTTCAGTGCGAGTCAGTAACCACTACCCCGTTTGGGAGGCTCAGTCGCTTATAGAATCAATATTGTTATACATTTCTGTATATATTAATATTGCATCAATAACAATTATTATATTAGTCAGGTGCCCCCAGTAGCCGGGTAAGTTAAACTTCTGAAACTGGCAGTTTTGTCGACGTTCGAATCCCAATGGCTAGTTCGAGGTTTTCCTTTACGTGTAACGTTAATGTGAATTAGCTGACACAGTATGTCCATCAGAAATAGCTGGCCTTATGATTCATTTCAATATTTTACTTCACGTGTAACATGAATCCCAGCGGCCAGCTCTATGAGATTTAAGTGCCATGAATTAAAGTCCATTTTTAAGTTCGCACGTGTCCTCCATTTTTTCCATTTGTAGTTATCCCCCCCCCAGATTACCATTTTTATGTCTTCTATGAATCTACAGTTTTTCACATTTTGTCATTCGTCTCCCAGTCCTCTCTTTTTACGTTCTTCATGTATAACAGGAATGTAAACTGTCTAGCCTTACGAGTTTATTTTGCGAGGTTTAATTTCATTTATAATGCACAATAAATCCGAGAAGCCAGCTGTATGAGCTTTTTCCGGGTTTGCCCTTAGGTTTAACGTGAATGTGAATTGGCTAGCTAAATGTGAAAGCTAAATTGGCTAAATGTATGCAAATGTAAACAAGCAGCTTATCAAGACAAAGTAGTCTTCTTCATGTGTAACGGTGAAGGCGAATTCGCTAGTTGTATATCTTCCAGAATTGGCTAGTCTTCAGGGCTTTCTCGAGATTTTCTTTTATGTATAATGTGATTATGAGATTTTTTTTTTTGAATTCTTGAGGCAAACAGTCAATAAATGCTTTAAATAATATCAACAAATGTCCTTTCATAAACAAGGAAACAGAAATCATTAACATATGTCACGTCATGGAAAACTTCGTGTACAGAAGTGCCCATGTTAAGATTTGTGGTCTGTTGAAGGGAAGGTTAGGAAATTTAAATCCATGACTTTCTCTTCGAGAGACAATGATCTGTTTATCTGACTCCAAATTAAGGACACGTGTGTACGCAATCATATTCCTTTATTCAGGATGAACACCTGTCCTTATAAAGAAGCATCGCCCACTTGGCGGTGGAAAATGAAAGCAATCGGATGATAAAATAGTCACCTGGACATCATGGAGGTTCCTCCGCATGAGCAAACACAAGCACTTTGTTCAAAATCAAGACGCTTTTTAAAGTTTATATGATGCGGGCTGCGCATGCTCGCGCTGTGCCAAGACGGCATTGTATTAACATATTTCCGCGACAAGGCCTTCATAAAGCTGCTCCATCATAAAGGCTACTACAATCGACTACTGGCCGAAAAGCATAAATCTTCTTCATAAGTGCGGTCTAGCATATAGGTACACTGCGTTTAAAAACAAAATCGGACAGTTCTATATCTCCCGTTCTACTGGGCCGATTGACGAAATTCAAGTAGCGTTTTTCTTGTCTCGAATGTGCCGCTTAGGATATATATTAGATTTATATGTAGCATTGTCCTAGCATAGGTATTTTGACACAAAATCAGACTTTCCCTGAAATAACATACCAATTTTTTTCCATATTTCGATTCTACGACTCAAGTTATGCCTACATATTAAATTTTGTAATTTTTATGGGAAATTTATGGACAAATTTAAAAATTTATTTTGGCAGATTTTTTTCCGTTTGCGCCAAGAATAATTCACTCGGCGAACTTTTTAATTTATAGCAACCTATTTTCCTTTCGTTTTTTTTTTCATTGTCCGCGAGCGAAAAAAATGTCCTCGTTCATACTTTCAAATGATTTTGACGATTGCGTAAACCACATTTTCGTTATCATCGCTACTAATAAATACGCCAAACTTCAAAACTCGCCAAAATGTAAATTCACGTATATGAAATTTTTAATAAAAATTTCTAGTTTTTTTCAGGTATGCTTAGAAATACATTAACTTTAATATGATGACAGAACTTTTATAGGTTAAAATTAAAATTGTTTTCAAAAAATTTATAAAAATTATTTAAAAATACAAATTTTAAAAATAAATCATAAAAATGGACGAATTTTATTTCGAATGAACCTAAATTTCGAAATGTGAAAGGAAGAATCAAAGAAGTTTAATAAAAAAATATATTAATATACAAAATTCAATTAACACTGACGATAAAATTTTTAGAACTAATTTTTTAAAAACTACTCTTGCGATTTTTACAAAACTTGGCAGTTTAGCATAATTTTAGTTGTAGAATCGTAATATGGGAAAAAATTGGCATGTCATTTCAGAAAAAATCCGATTTTGTTTCAAAATACCCATATTAGAGCAATGCTATATATAAATTTAATACATATCCTAAGTCACGCATTCGAGACGTGAAAAACGCAAGTTGAATTTTTTTCAATCGGCCGAGTAGAACAGGAGAGCATGGTCAAGGCATGGAAAATTTCTCCTGTTCACCAATGATATTTCGCTGAACAATCAGGCCTGTCACTTAGTAAAAGATCTAGCCTATCCAAACGGTCATGGCCAGATTTAGAAGTGGGCATCTTCGATGCATGAAATTCAAAGAGGGAGAAAAGACCTTCCCCTCGTGGGGATGTTCCCTCTCTGCCTCTCCCGCTCACCTACTGGATTGTATAGGCGTCTCCCTGAGACAGCTGTCAGCTGAGCAGGACGACGTCAGCGATTTACTTGCGCGGCAAGGTCTCTTGCACTTTGTGTAGGCTTTCCTGCCCCAAGGGGATTTGAAACAACAGCAACAACAGAACAGGAGATAAACTGTCCCATTTTGTTTTCGCAGTGTACCTGAACATTTATGAAGATCAGTTTCTAGCACGTAGAAAGCAACATTTAAAAAGTGCCGCCACCTTTATGTCCAAGCACTGCTATGCAAGTTGTAGCTCATTTGCTTTCTACTAAACAGGTTAGCAAATTAAAACGTAACTTGATAGGTGTGCCTCAAATTGCAAGACTTACCCCAAGCTGACGCCAAAGCTATGATTGATTTTGGTAATATTTAAACGGACCTTCATAAGGGCCAGGAACCCTTATGCCGGGTCACAATATAAAGTATTTTCTCTCTCGTTTCCGCATGTCTTTTTGGTGCAATTGCAAGCATACTCTCCGCGTATTCGAGAGGTATAGGATTCGACTTTCGGCGAGGGTATTGCAGATTTACGTCTCTTTCTTCAAGAAAGCCTAATGACTCCACAGGTGGCGCTCAAACTAAAAACGTGGTGGACAATAATTCATCACCACTAGGATTTAACGATTCGATTCCGTAATCCCCAGTCACCAGTTAAAAAGGTGCAGGGGTATATAAGATATTTTCTCCCTCTTTTTCGCACGCTTTCGGGGTGTAATTGGAAGCCTAGTTGATGCGTATTCGACAGGTATAAGGTTCAAGTCTCGGCCAAGACATTACACATTTTTCACATATCCTGCTTCAAAAAGCCTAATGACTCTACAACACTTATGTATATTTCTGTCTTTCCAAAGAGATGACACTTGTATAAAGGTTATGTACACTGGTGTGCAAAAATTAAGGACGAAGTCGAAAAATTAGCATATCAGCTGAACGAAGAGGCAGAGCGGACAGAAAGACCAATCAGGAGATTAAGTAAGGTGATGTACGGTAGCACATGCGCAGATATGCAGGTAGACGTAATGGGGGAGTGTCTGAGTAGTATAAAGCATGTTGTTGGTGTAAGATCAGTATTTCTGGCAAAGAGATTGCACGCCGTATAGCAGTTAAAATCACACCGAGTTGCTGCCTCAGCGAGAAATGGCGAATTATCAATCTGTTAGACGACATCCGGATGCTTTTACCCGAGATCGAATCATTGGGAAGTTGGAGGAAGGCCGCAGTGTGACAAGTGTGGCTGCAGAGTTCGGAATTGCTCACAGCATCGTTTCACGACTTTGGAGACAATTTCAAACTACAGGAACAGCTATCCGGGGGTTTAGTAGTGGTCGTCCACGAGGAACCACACCCGCAGATGACCGGTATATTGCCTTACAGGCCAGAAGAAACAGGCGGCAGACAGCGGGAGAAATCGCTAGACACACGACACAGGCGACTGGACGACCGATATCGCGTTTTACCGTGGCCAGAAGACTGCACGGTGGTGGTCTGTTTGCACGACGCCCTGTACGGTGTGTACCTCTAACGCCTGCCCATCGGAGAAGGCGTTCTCTGTGGTGCCGGGAACACCGGAATTGGAGAGACAATGAATGGGGACGAGTACTCTTTACAGATGAGAGCAGATTTAGTCTGAGTTGCGATTCTAGACACATACACATCTGGACAGAGCGGGGAACACGCAATAACCCCTTCAACATCATCAAAAGGGACTGTTTTGGAGGTCGCGGAGTTCTCGTTCGAGCAGACATAATGCTTGGTAGCCGGACCGACCTTCATATCTCCCAAGGAGGTTCGTCACCTGGGACTGCTATTGTAACGAGGTTCTTCTTCCTTACATGCGTCTTTTCACAAGGGCTATGGGTCCTTAGTTCCTCTTCATGGACGACAACGCTCCACCTCATCGCACAGTTACTGTCGAAGAGCTGTTGGAGAGTGAAGATATTGAAGACATGGATTGGTCGGCAAGGTCTCTGGATCTAAATCCCGTCAAGCATGTACGGAACTTACTAGGGAGACCCGTGGCAGCAGCACGTAACTTATCGCCAATAGCATGCACAAATGATGTGAAACCTGCCTAGCAGTCAGGGGAGATCATATCCCCTATTAAAGACCGGATGTTTCTTGCTGGACACCCATCACAGGAATGTTTCGGCCTTCAGTCGCATTGCGCTCCATGCTACTTTTTCAATAAAGCTTCTTTTTATCCCTCTGATTTCTCTTTTAGTAAGTGTTGCTTACATCACTCATGTCCTTACGTATTGAGGATCTTACGGTATTAAATGTGTTGATTTGGAAAGCTTTTGTACAAAGTTATATTGAAAAAACCGTCTCGTCCTTAATTTTTGCACACCAGTGTATTTGTATTTAGTATTTGATAGTATTTGGATACACGGAAAGGACATGGAACCCTAATACTGAGCTACTAAAAATAATAACTAGCTACGATGAGAAGGACAGGATATGTTTTCTTTGTGACTAGGTTCAAGTAATTTCCACTTAGGCCCATATTTGACCCTAACTTGATCATTTCATCTCTCACAAATATTTTGAAAAATTATATGTATTTTTACCTCCCTGTATAAACAAAGGAAGTATTGTAATCCTGAAAAATTTTCGAGTATCATATTTCAACGGAAATGGTCATTTCAAACGATTATCTGTCGAATGTTAAAGTTTTGTACCCACCCACCCCTTGCTTAAAAGTTACTTCGAAGTATATGACTATGACCAACGATTCCAAAAATAAAACATATCCGGGTTTTATTTTCGCAATCGTTTATCGTTGTCATATTGAAAAAAAAATTATTTATTCCGTACAGTGTTGTCACTGCTACGTTTCAAATCGTTGAGTTTTTTAATCAGAAATTCAATAAACGTTTACAAAGTATGAAACAGATAATAAAACAAATTCAAAATTCGGGTTTCCAGCTGCCCATGTTCGGGTGGAGGACTACGTTATTCAAAACTGGAGGGGCTCTAAGTACCGTTCCTTTTTCATGGTACGAGAACCAGGCATACATTCGTGCAGATTCTTCATTTTTTTATTTCTTTAAATATAATACAGGCGGTGGTATCTGGTAACAACTATTTGAAAAATGGTACAGCGCATCAAAATGTTTCGATGCAAAATGCCGTTTGAAAACTAATATCCCATTCAGGTCTAAAGCCCCTTTTGGGATAAAAAATTGCTTACGCCATTGTTTAAATCTGGAAATTTACTTTATAGATTCAGCGCTTTTGAAACAAAAGATACAATGATAAAATCATCTGTTACGCGAAGGAAATGATGCGTATCGTAATCACACGTTATACACACGAAAGCAGATGTTTCATACTTTGCATAAATTTATTATTCATTCTTATTTTACCAACACGCCAATATTTTTACATACAAAACTGCATTACTCTGTTTTTGCTAAGGGTTTCTGTTGCTACATCTGGGCCGCGAAAATAATACTTTTGAATTTGTGTTTTTCCTGAGATAAATTTCTTACGCGTTACAGTTTTCATGCATAACCTGCAAAAACCGTGATCTACGATTCAGTTCTGCAAACTTAATAAACATTTGTTGAAATTTTACGCGGCAATGCAGCACATCTTTTCTATTACAACTTTATCATTTTCTTTCTATGATTCTTCTGAAATGTAATTTTTATTCTCCCCGAGGATTTATTTAGATTTCAGTCATTGCTTAGTTAATGCGGTTATATTTTAAGGTACTTACAAAAAAATTACCATAGGGCTTTTAGTTTCGTAACTTTAATCGTGGATGTATACTTCCAGTTCCATAAATGTTTTAAGCGTCGTAAATATTCATATTTTGTCATTTTCATATTCAAAGATGAATTTTCTAAAATTTGCGAAATCTAATTTTTACTTCCTTGCACTAAGTAAAGCAAATATTGCTATCCAAAAAAACATGTTTTCGGATTTCAACAGAAATATCCATTTTAATAGTTCCCAAATCCATTTTGACTAATTTATTTGAGTATGTATGTACGAACAAAATAAAAGGCTCATTATTCCAAAACGAGTTGCAAAATAGATTTTCAAGTGACATCTGTAGGTATCACGCATAACTCAAAAACAATTAGCTGCAAATCGCTGAAATTGTGCATATGTTACTGCTATAACATCTAATTGTGCATCTGCCTTTTTTATTGCAATCGACAATAACGGGCTCTGGTATGTATAAATACATACACACACACATATATATATCTATCTATATATATAGATAGATAAATTATAGTAAACAGTAATTACTTAAAATAGTAATTTTAAGATAAAAATTATAATTTAAACAGCTATAATTTAAACAGCATTACTTATGCTACTGAATTTAAATGATATTATAGATTAGTTCATAATTAGCATTAATTTGTTTACACAATTTCTGTTTAAATTATAATTTTTATCTTAAAATTACTATTTTAAGTAATTACTGTTTACTATAATTTAAATTTCATTCCTTGCAGCAATGGCGCAATGAATTATTTAAATTTAATAAATAAATAAAATTTACTGTTATGAAACATTATATAGATAGATAGATATACATAACAAAACATTTTTTAAAAACAAAATATAAACATGCCTAGTATTGAAAAAGTATCAGTAAATACATAAAGTAAGAAATTTAGAACTACTTTTCACAAAGATGAAATCTAAAGTTCATAATTAATAAATTTCAAATAATCCTATAAATGCACCAAAATTTTTAAATAGTTAAAACCAAAACTTGTAAACAAGTATTACCCCAATTCAAAACATTTTATGAAATTTAAAGAAAAAAGAACTCAAAAGAACAGGAATTCAATCAACTTCAATGCCACTTTGTCAGGGGAAAGGATCATTGAAATTAATTGAAATCTCTATTCTACAAAAATTTATTTCATTTTCGTTTTCAATTCTTTAAATAAAATTAAATTGTCTTTATTTAAGGTACAAGATTCTAATTAGAATTTGCTTTGTTTTTTCCTTGCTTTGGGGAAGTGCCAGAATTTTCGGGTGAATTATTATAATTAAAGTATATTGAAATGGTTCATAGGCTAATTCTGGATACAGAAAAGCAAGGATTTTTGTAGAAGAGAGATTTCAATTAGTTTGGATGTTCTTTTTTCCTGACGAAGTGGCACTGAAGTTGATTGAATTCCTCTTTTTTTGCGTTCTTTTTTCTTTAGATTTTTTTAAATTTCATAACAGTTTTTGAATTGGGGTAGTGCTTGTTTAAATGTTTTTGTTTTAACAATCTTAAAAATTCTTTGTTGCATTTATAGGATTATTTGAAATTTATTAATTATGGATTTCAATTTTCGTCTTTATGAAAACGTAGTTCTAAATTTCTTACTTTATATATATGTGCGTGTGTATGTGTCTGTATGTGTAAGATAAAAAGTATATAAATCAACTTTATATTTTAATTTAGTAATAGCCTCCTAATTCCCTTTTCAAATTTGGGTATTTCCTCTCCGTGTTCTAGAAGTAGTAATAACTTTTCTATATTCCGCCATTTCTGGATCAATCTAAGTCACATGGCTTGCGTAACGCTGATGACATAATTGATTCGGAACTTGAACTCACAATTTTGAAAACTGAACCCTTTCTAACATAAGCCGAAAGCTTCTGTTGGTGAGCTTCCATATTGGATAACTGCGCACTTCGCTTCTACCTTTGTTGCTGCTTAGCCGTTCTTTCGGGATAGTAGTCCGCTTCCTTCTGAGTGCATATATTTTTCTGTGAGAGTGTATTTTAAATATTGAAGAGTATATATTCATAATTAGTACATGTACGCAATCATGTTGATTTGTTTTTCATTATATTTCTTAATGGAAAAATGAATTTCCTTAGATTTACTTCCTAAAAGCTTTCAAAATGCTTAAGCACTAAACTGTTTTGCACATTATTAGCCGATTAGCCCAAAAGGGCGTTAGCTCAGTCTCGAAACGGCATTTTGCGTTTTTTTCGCTATAAACGGCGTATTGCATTTCAAATTGTTGATAACAAATATTATCACCCTGTATTGTATTTAAAGAAATTAAATAATGAGGAACCTTCATGAATGTATGTATGTTTCTCCCACTGTGAGAAAACAACGATACCTACAGCCGTTAAATTTTGAATAACGTAGTCCTCCACCCGAACATGGGCGCCTGGAAGTCCGAATCTTAAATTTCGGATTTGTTTTATTATTTATTTCATATTTTTTTAGCTTTATTGAATTGTTTAAGGAACTCAACGATTTCAAAGCGAGCAGTGGTAACACCCTGGGCGAAATAAAACATTTTTTATCTAAAGCCCGCGAGACTGTCTGTCGAAAATTCTAGAAATATGCTGTTTTTAAATATTTTTAGCTCAAAGAGGCGAGACCTAATGCTCTCGAAACGTGTATTTATGTGTAAATGAAAAAATGCCCCTTTGGATGTAATATAAAATCTGAAAGAATTCGGAATTTTTTCTTTTCCTAATTTTCAAATCAAATTTCATAACTGAAAAAACATAAAATTAAAAAAACAAACCCTTTGAAAGCTTGCGTGTATTTGATTTACTTACAATTAACACAAATAAAGCTTAGTTTTATCAAAATTTAAGTTTCTATCCAGTTTGCGTTAAAAGATATGAGGTACATAGTTGCGGATCAATTATTTACTTCTTTAAGTCACAGCGCGGCACTAAACGCAGGTTTTTAAATACAGTCGTGGATATGTTGTTAAGAATATGTGCTTCTATCTGGCGCGTGTTATTGTCATAACATATCGCTAACAAAGGAACTGAACAAAAAAAAATTTGGCAATGTGCTGCCATCTACATTTCGAAGAGCGAAGTTAGTTTCTTCAGATATGGGTATGATCGTAGGTAGATAAAAATGATTTCATATAAACGAATCGAAAATCACAAATTTACGAATGCTTAGCGAAATTAAATTTCTTATGATTTATTTGGAGTTACAGTTAAATTATCTGTTGAACAGAAATACTCGAAGTTTTCTGTTCTAATTTTTTAAATGTATTTAAAAATTATTAATTATCTTAGGATTATGTTTGTTTATTTTTAGGATTATGTTACATAACTCATGTTAAATGAAACAATTTGATAAAAACAGCAAAATTTAAATATTTGTTACGTATAATTATTTACATTTTTCACTCTGTTTGATAAAATAAAAACAACTATGACTTTTTTTTTTCTGTTTGAATTTTGTTTCGTAAACGGAATTAGAAACTCACATAATTCATTAATTTTTTAATTAACTGAACTTCCTCGAAATATACATTAAGATTTGCGATGCAAAATTTTGCTGGAAATAACGATAATTAAAAATTATGTTTTAAAAAAATTTAAAAATACCCCTTTTAAAAGAAAAGGAAATAAATAATTACCATGATCTTTGTTTTTCTCGCAGAAAATGTTTTATCTATCTGATATTTGAAACAATTTTATCAAACATTTTTCTCTATTAGTGACCTGTTTTATACTTTTCGAGTTGGAAATATTATTCTATTATTATATTATTCTGCAATCATGCCATAAAAAGTATTATGCAACTTTTATTTTTGCAAAAAATTTTTCCTATAACTCTTATTTTCATGGGCGCAGATATATCTTCAATTACAAAAATGTTTTTAATGACGCAGATATTCAATTATAGCATTTTCAAATAAAAAAAAGTCAAAATTTACGAAATCTAACTTTTTGTACAGTCCCCCGGTCTCTAAAGTTAAATTCAGTAAACTTTTATACTTCTTACAAAAAACAAAGTAAAAGACTATAACACGCGCACGGCTAATATTAACAGATGTATTTCATTTCACAATTTGGGATTTCTGATGTCATTTTAAGCTTGTTTTGAGGGGACGGTTAAAAACTAAATTAGAGTAATCGGAGATTTATTCCCTCCGATATATGTCATTCAGTGATATTCTTTTACGATTTACTAATGTGTAACATTTTTTAATTTATAATTTAGTTACATATGATATACTGAATGAAATTTCCCAAAAGTAATTCGCGAGTTTTCAAGTCAAAATTATTTCCCTCCCCTTTTTTTTACGAATTTTATCCACCGAAAATCGAGAAAATTGTGCGAATAATTTAATATCGAAAGGACGCGGTTGCAGTAAGATCATAACAAATGAAAAGTAAATCATGGATAAACCGCAAGTAACTATCGTAATATTACTTTTTATGAAAAGAAACCTGTATTCCAATAAGAATCCCTAGCAATATTAACATTAGAATATCTAGTAAGATATCTTCACTTTTGCGTCCCTGTATTTTCAATCTTACCTGTTCTTATCGTTGTTTCTGCTAATCCTTAGGCCTCATCCATAAATAAATTAGAGAATGTGAATGTGCAGCTGAGTCAACGAAATCGTAGAATGAATATCAGTTCGTGTTTGCTGATGGGTCTGTTTTCACGTTAGGTTGGCATAATGTTCAACAGTTATAAGGGAAAAGTTCGGCGTGACCTTCGCAGGTGTTTGCAAAGTTTTTGTCTTTGTAAGCAAGCTTAAAACAATTGCTAAGTGGACGAACCTATTTAAACCATTTACTGACCTCACAAAGGAGGGAGGAAACTCCAAGAATATTTTCTAAATTCTCACTAAAATTGGCACTAAAAACTATGGGGAGAATACGCGAAAGGGAAAGCACTGAAGGACATACGGTATTAATAGTTTCCCCCCACCCTTACTATTTTAGAATCATTTCGTTTGGTTTATTTCATTATAAAGGAGAGATGTCTTCGGGGAGGACATTATCAAGAAAACTAGAACGTATCTATGTTATACATGGGAAAACCGACGAAAATGCCCATGCAGCCAGCCCGTTCGGTGGGATTTAACTGCCAACTGTTTAGCGACATTACAGCACGGTCGCTGTTGGATCCAGAATCATTACATGTTAATAATACAAAAATTCATTAAATTAGAAATAGTTTACATTTTAAAGTTACACAAGTAATGCTGCGTGTTGGTTATGGGTTTATAAGAAGAATGCACGTGTTTCTTTGAACACAAACTGCTCAAGATTCCCTGAACAAAATTTTGTTTTTGAAATATATACATACGTATATATATATACTGCGTAAAAAAATGGGACAGTTGTATACTGTCCCTTTCTACTGAGCCAATTGACGAAATTCGGCTTGCGTTTTTCCTGTCTCGAAAGTGTGACTTAGGATATGTATTAGATTCATATATAGCATTGTTCTAATATAGGTATTTTGACACAAAATCGGACTTTTTCTGAAATGACATGCCAATTTTTTTTCTATATTCGATTCTACGACTAAAATTATGCCAAACTGCCAAGTTTTGTAAAAATTGCACTAGTAATTTTTAAAAAATTAGCTCCCACAATTTTTGCTCCTCAATGTTAATTGAATTTGGTATATATTTGCAAATATCTTTTTTTTAAACTTATTTAATTCTTCGTTTCACATTTCGAAATTTAGGTTCATGCCAAATACGATTCCCGTAATTTTATGATTTATTTTTAAAATTTTCATTTTTAAATAATTTTTATAAATGTTTCGAAAACATTTTGAGTTATAACCTATAAAATTTTTACCATCGTTTTAAAGTAGATGTTTTCTAAGCGTACCGGCAAAAACTAGAGTTTTTTTATTCAAAATTTCTAAGATATACATGAATTGACATATTGGTGAGTTTTGAAATTTGGCATGTTCTTTATAAGCGCTAATAACGTCAAATGTGGTTTAAGCACTTTTGTCAAAATTATTTGAAAGCATGAACGATGACTTTTTTTCCGCTCGTCTAATTAAGAAGTTCGCCAAGAAAATTATTCTTGGCGCAAACTGAAAAAAAATTACGCCAAAGTTACTTTTAAAATTTCTCACCAAATTTTATAAAATTCAATATTTAGGCATAATTTGAGTCGTAGAATCGAAATATGGAAAAACATTGGCATACCATTTCAGAAAAATTCCGATTTTGTATAAAAATACCTATATTAGAACAATGCTATATATAAGTCTAATATATATCCTATGTCGCGCTTTTGAGACGTGAAAAAGGCAATTTGAATTTCGTCAATTGGCCTAGTAGAACGGCAGTTATAGAACAGCCCCATTTTTTTTGTGTGTGTGCAGTGTACATGTGTACATATATGCACATATGTATATAATATATATTAATCAATATTTCTCGCAGCAAGAATCATAGAAACGCTCGCCGCTTAATTTATTAACACCAGAAACCATTTTCTTAGTTAATATTTCTTTCATAAATTTGTATATAACCCCTGAGTATAATCTCAAACATTAAATAATGAGGTCGGTTTTATTCGCACTGGTAAAACGTTTTACATTTTATTTTTTTAATAAATGTAAACTTTTAATGAATATGCAGAGGTTGTTAACACATTTTTGTAAGGATTTTGATTTTCTCCATGAATTTAAATATTAATTTTAAAATATAAATTTGACTGGCATCAAATTGGAATAAGGTTAATTATCGTCTGCAACATTAAAAATATTCTTCTCTTCAAAATTTCGCTTAAAAATAAACAATGGATAGAAGGCTATATTTTTGCGCTGTCCGAAGAGAAATACTCTTATTCAATTATTAAAAAAGGATGGGAAAAGCCTAAGTGACTGTTCTCAGTATCATAAAGCACAATCAGTTGTCACACTTCAAACTACTAAGAACATCAAACGCAGCGCAATGTAAAGCGCAACCAAAGAGCGAAGCTTACACGGAGATATTTTATACTATGTAGTCGACTCTGAAACCGAGAAACTGAGAGCAGACGCTCTGTTTGAGCTTATATACACTGGTGTGCAAAAATTAAGGACGAAGTCGAAAAATTAGCATATCAGCTGAACGAAGAGGCAGAGCGGACAGAAAGACCAATCAGGAGATTAAGTAAGGTGATGTACGGTAGCACATGCGCAGATATGCAGGTAGACGTAATGGGGGACTGTCTGAGTAGTATAAAGCATGTTGTCGGTGTAAGATAAGTATTTCTGGCAAAGAGATTGCACGCCGGATAGCAGTTAAAATCACACCGAGTTGCTGCCTCAGCGAGAAATGGCGAATAATCAATCTGTTAGACGACATCTGGATGCTTTTACTCGAGGTCAAATCATTGGGAAGTTGGGGGAAGGCCGCAGTGTGACAAGTGTGGCTGCAGAGTTCGGAATTGCTCACAGCATCGTTTCACGACTTTGGAGACAATTTCAAACTACAGGAACAGCTATCCGGGGGTTTAGTAGTGGTCGTCCACGAGGAACCACACCCGCAGATGACCGGTATATTGCCTTACAGGCCAGAAGAAACAGGCGGCAGACAGCGGGAGAAATCGCTAGACACACGACACAGGCGACTGGACGACCGATATCGCGTTTTACCGTGGCCAGAAGACTGCACGGTGGTGGTCTGTTTGCACGACGCCCTGTACGGTGTGTACCTCTAACGCCTGCCCATCGGAGAAGGCGTTCTCTGTGGTGCCGGGAACACCGGAATTGGAGAGACAATGAATGGGGACGAGTACTCTTTACAGATGAGAGCAGATTTAGTCTGAGTTGCGATTCTAGACACATACACATCTGGACAGAGCGGGGAACACGCAATAACCCCTTCAACATCATCAAAAGGGACTGTTTTGGAGGTCGCGGAGTTCTCGTTCGAGCAGACATAATGCTTGGTAGCCGGACCGACCTTCATATCTCCCAAGGAGGTTCGTCACCTGGGACTGCTATTGTAACGAGGTTCTTCTTCCTTACATGCGTCTTTTCACAAGGGCTATGGGTCCTCAGTTCCTCTTCATGGACGACAACGCTCCACCTCATCGCACAGTTACTGTTGAAGAGCTGTTGGAGAGTGAAGATATTGAACACATGGATTGGTCGGCAAGGTCTCTGTATCTAAATCCCGTCGAGTGAAGATATTGAACACATGGATTGGTCGGCAAGGTATCTGGATCTAAATCCCGTCAAGCATATACGGAACTTACTAGGGAGACCCGTGGCAGCACGTAACTTATCGCCAGTAACGATTCCGAAACTGCGATTGGTGCTACAAGAGGAACGAGCAGCAGTGTCTCAACAGCTCATTAACAACCACATATCCAACATGCACAAATGATGTGAAACCTGCCTAGCAATCAGGGGAGATCATATCCCCTATTAAAGACCGGATGTTTCTGGCTGGACACCCATCACAGGGATGTTTCGGCCTTCAGTCGCATTGCGCTCCATGCTTCTTTTTCAATAAAGCTTCTTTTTATCCCTCTGATTTCTCTTTTAGTAAGTGTTGCTTACATTACTTATGTAATTACATATTGGGGATCTTACGGTATTGAATGTGTTGATTTGGAAAGCTTTTGTACAAAGTTATATTGAAAAAACCGTCTCTTCCTTAATTTTTGCACACCAGTGTAGTTTTCCGCTGGACTCAGAGAAATCTCTAGTAACTTCCATTCTGCGAAATTACTCGAAGGCATGTACGGTTAAAGTTACTTATAAGGGCCGGATATGGTTTCACTACACATAGGCATAAATTACAGTACTAATTATATTTTTAAGAGTGACTGGACGAAAATGTTGCCAAATTTGACAACTTTTGGCAATTTCTCGCCAAATTTGGCGAAAAACACTGATTGCCAAAACAGTCGCCAGCTTGGCGATGTCTCGCCAATTTAGCGAGATAGCCGTTTACTCAATGTTAAGTAGACTTGCTCTTTAATCTTATTTTTCTTGCAGAGCTTCGACTGTTTCAACCATTTCTTGTTATATTGTATAAAGGGTACTACAATTTGCATGAAAATTATTTGCCTATATATAAAATTCGTAGCAGTATGTTTAAGACCAATGACTGCGAAAATAAAAAACGCAACAAGATTTTTTGTACATGTTGTGTATTTCTTTCGTGTGTTCCACAATAATATGTAAGATAAATTAAAACTCTTGTGATGCTCTTAATTATTGCATTCTCATTTGTAATAAATATATAAAATTACTCAGCTATTCGTTCTTAATTTCTTAATTAATTTATTATGTTTAGTCCAATAATTTATTTCATTTGATAACGAGAATTAAGAGGAAGGTAAATTTTGGTGACAATAATAATTGAGTGAGAATCTGGCTAAATGAGTTTTGGGTATTTATCAGTGAGTAATTTGGAACCAAGCCAATTACAGACCGAGAATCAGTTACTATTTTCGACACTGTGTTATTTTTGTGTTACTGATTTATTTTGTGCTTATCGACGTATTAAATTAATTCTATTTTCGGAGATTTCGAAAGCAACATTTTCCAAAGTAATCGAACTGTAAAACATTTGAAGCCATTTACACTTACTCCTGCTCTATAAGCTTGGCCTACTTGGCTCCTGTTGTATTAGTAAATTCCTTTTCCGCTTTCAGCTAAAAGTAAGAATTTTTATGTCCCTATGGAAATATTCGAAAAAAAAATCGGAATACTTAAAAAAATGTGGGGTAACTAACACCCACGGTTAATTCAAAGCGACAGTTAAAACGGTGACATTAAACAAAATACAAAAACACGCATAATCCATATAATACTCGTAATTAACATAAAAATACTATTAACAATATACCTGTATTTCCAAATAGTTTAAGGTGGAGATTAAGGTCAATTTTTACACAAATTATATCGTTATACAAAACCCTCATATATCCAAACATAATCAACACCCCATATATCAAAAATTACTTTTACATATTTGAAACCACAGATTTCTCAGAAACTTAATAATATTTTTTTGAATTTCCGTGAAATGACACATCGTAACACATAAATAGAAAAGACAACTTTTAAGCGTACTGCATATGATATGAAGCAACGGTTTTAAATGCACCGGAGCCCCCCTCTCCCCGAGCCAGGCCCCAATACTTCTTATTTTTTTTTATTTAAGTCGTAATTCTAGCCGAAGTGCATCAGAGCACTATAAAAATTCTTTTGGTAAATTCTTTTGTCCACCTCAGTACTAAAAGTAATTGCACTGATGTTTTAAGGTCCAGGATGCACGCTGGTCTTGCATCCTTGTCTTTTAAGAAAACAAAAGCTCTCCACCCTCATGTCTAATAGTTATTCTCCTGAAAGTCAAAATAAATTATAAAATCGGGTAAAGTCTTGTACACTAGGGTACTAAACGTAATCACACTTGTCCCGCATTCTGGTCTTTTAAGGAATCAAAAGCCCTGTACTCTCATGTCTAAGGGTTATTCTCCAGAAAGTGGAATAAAATTATGAGAGAGAGTAAATTCCTTTGTCTACCACAGTACTAAAAGTAATAACACTGGTCTTTTAAGGTCTACGATGCACGCTGGTCTTGCATCCTTGTCTTTTAAGGAAACAAAAGCCCTCAAACCTCATATCTAAGGGTTATTCTCCTGAAAATGAAAAGAAATTAAGAGAGCGGGTAATTTTTTTTCCACCAGAGTATTAAACGTAATCACACTGGTCTTGCACTCTGGTCTTTTAAGGAAATAAAGTCCTCCAATCTCATGTCTAAGGGTTATTCTCCAGAAAGGGCAATAAAATTATGAGAGAGAGGTAAATTCTTTTGTCCACTAGATTACTAAAAGTGATCACACTGGTCTTTTAAGATCCAGGGTGCATGATGGCCTTCTACCCTGTTTTTTTATGGAAAGGAAAGCCCTCAAGTCTCATATCTGAGGCTTATTCTCCAAAAAATGCAATGAATTTATTAGAGCGGATGTACTTGTCGTCCACCAAAGTATTAAATTGATCACACTGGTCTTTTAAATCCCAGGGTGCAAGCTGGTCTTGAACCCTGGTCTTTTAAGGGAAGCTGAGCCCAACAAACTGATATCTAAGCCAGCGTTTTATGCCTCGGTCTTATGTATAAGCCAATCTAAGCCTGTCTCCAATCTCTCTCATGTCTAGACCAGGTCAAAACCAGGGTTTACTCTCCAGAACGTGCAAAGAATTTATGAAAGGGGGTACATTTTTCACCCACCAAAGTACTAAAGGTGATCACCATGATGGTGCAAGCTGGGATTTTAAGGTCCAGAGTGCACGCTAGTGTTGCTCCCTGAGTTCTCTTCCCTAATCTTTGTTCTACAGAAAGTACAATGAATTTATGAAAGCGGGTTCATTTTTCACCCACCAAAGAAAGGTGATTACTATAATTGCGCAAGCTGGGATTTTAAGGTCCAAACAAAAGGCTCAGGGAGCACGCTGGTGTTGCTCCCTGAGCTCTCTTCCCTAATCTTTGTTCTCCAGAAAGTGCAATGAATTTATGAAAACGGGTACATTTTTCACCCCCCAAAGTACTAAAGGTGATCACCATGATCGTGCAAGCTGGATTTTAAGGTCCAGGATTACACGCAAGTCTTGCATCCTGAGCTCTCTTCCATAATGTTTATTCTCCAGAAAGTGCAGTGAATTTAAGAGAGTGGGTAAACTTTTCGTTCATGAAAGTACTACAGCTAATCACCCTGGTCTTACGCGCTTACCTTTTAATGCATGGGCTGCATGCTGGCCTTACACCGCTGTATTTTAAGGAAAGAAAAGCCGTCTATTCTCATGTCTAAGATTTATCCTCTAGAAAGTGCAGTGACAACGGGTAAAATTTTTGTCCACCAAAGTACTAAACGCGATTACAGTTGTCTTGGACGTCCGAGGCTGAAGAATTTTCAGAAAAGACAGACGTTTTGGAAAAATGTAACCAAGTACGGGGACAAAGGTTGTCACTTATATAGAGATTTACATCTGTTCTAAAGCTAATATCGGGTCGGTTTCGGGAGGAACGGTTCTCCTTGTCACATTCTGATTGACTGCTAGAATTATATCAGCAGGGACAGCGTTCAGCGACACTTTTACCTTATTTTCACGAATGTGTTGAAAAAATGGCGGTCTTTCTCTCTATCATCGCTTGAATGTAAAATATACCGTGCATTCAAGGCTAAAATACAGCCACATGACATCTATGCAATCTTATTTTTTGAATGACATTATAATTCCTGCCGGAGCCCGAAAAAAGACAAGGTCTGATATTTTATTTTATTATTTATCAATAATTTGTTAAATTTTTATCTATCTCGACATTTTACAGAATAAAGGACTCTATTTCCCCCAAACGAATTATAAAACTGCTTTAAAATGGATTCAGAAGAGATTTTTTCATGGTGTCTGTACGTAAGTACGTACGTATGTATGTGTGTATCTCGCATAACTCAAAAACGAGTAGCCTGAGAACGTTGAATTTTTGTATATAGGACTGCTGTAACCTGTAGATGTGCTCCTCCATTTTTGGTTACAATCGGCCGCACCAAAAGTATATATGTAAATATGTGTGTGTGTGTGTGTGTGTGTGTGTGTGTGTGTGTGTGTGTGTGCGTGCGTAAGATAAAAAGTATGTGTGTCAAAATTATAATTTAAACTAACCCCTAATTCCCTTTAATTCTCTCTCTCTGTTTTAAAAATCGTAATAACTTCTCTGGATTGCGTCATTTCTACATCATTCCATTTTGCATGGCCTGCATGGACGTAATAATTGTGAACTGATGACGTAATAATTGTGAACTGAAACTTTAACTCAAACCAAAACTTTTCTCTTCGTGTGCTTCCATATTGGCTACCTAGGCACTGCAGCTTCTTTCTGTGCGTTGCTTAATCGCTATTTCGTTCTGCGCGCTTTCTATGGCAGATATTTCCAAAATGTAAATGTTCTTGAATAGTCACGGCGAGAGTGCCAAGTGATTGTGGCCACGAACGTCAACTGGAAAATGAAAATGGAATTAAAACCGCCTCCACTGCAAGTTTCTTTATCTTATATAGCTATTACATATCGACCCAGCTTCCTCTTTTCCTCGCATTATTTATTATTATATATATATACCTACTTTGTTACCCGGCTGTGTGGGCTCAGCTTTTTTTCTTCTGATACGTTGGTTTAAAAATTAATAAAAATTAATTAATAAATTTTACATTTTTTGCTTTAAAAGTAATTTATTTATGCTGCTCTTACATTCCAGTTAAGGTTTTTATGCCTCCAGTTAATCTGCGTGCAATAGTTGTAGAATTATCAGCAATTTAAAAATTGTTTAAGCGCTACTAAGCCTAACAAAAGCGCCGTTTCTTTACATTTGCAAATCTTAATGGAATGTGAATTAAGTCAGTTTCTGATGTATTTTGGCCATGCCGCGAAGTGAGAACTGAATTCATTGAATCAGAAATATATCGCTAGCGATATTCGAGGAAATTAGTTTAAATGAAATGCAGCAATTTTTTTTATAATTTAATAAGCCGTAGAAGGAAGCCACGTAGTGATCACATCAGATTTTTTAAATTCAGTGCGTGAAACAAGGATGAATTTTACCAATTGTATTGTAATTGATAACTGTGTTATTCTACGAAGGAAAAATAACATGAAATAACCTTGTCATTGTCACGTTTAGCAAACGTGAGAATAAAAAAATTCGTTTATTAATGCTACAGAGAGCGTTTAGACGTTTTTAGAATGATTTCGATGAAGATTTGTTTTTTAGAAAAAGCAAATATTTTGAAATAAAACTTTCTCGTAACATCTCACTATTTTTCGTCATATATATCGTCAGCTACTTTTAAATATACCCGTTTTGCAAAATATAGCATAAGCTGTGAGTTAAAGGGTAAGTATTAATGCTACAGAGAGCGTTTAGACGTTTTAGAATGATTTCGATGAAGATTTGTTTTTTAGAAAAAGCAAATATTTTGAAATAAAACTTTCTCGTAACATCTCACTATTTTTCGTCATATATATCGTCAGCTACTTTTAAATATACCCGTTTTGCAAAATACAGCATAAGCTGTGAGTTAAAGGGTAAGTTTTTGTGCTTTCCGAACAAATATATTCCTGTTCTGTAACTCAAAAAGGTTTTGAAATGCATGATATTAAATTTAAAAATTTATCACAATAATTATGGCCTGCACTTGTAAATATAATTACTTCAGAAAAATAATTCATTTTTATATCGGAAGTGAGTAGGAAAAGCGTTAAAAATTAACATTCCAATTATTCATTATTTTAAAGGTAATACCCAAATCCTTGATGTTAAGCATTCAACTGTTTTTAATGCGGTTAAACGATAGAAATAGCGTGAAACTGTTTAAAAGGCTCTAAAGTCGGGAGTATATCGCTGCGTGCGTACGGGTTCGTAATGGATTGAATGCGCAAGTCGTTAAAAAGTTAATAAAATTTATTCTTTTCACAAGAAATAAAACAAAAGGCTGAAATATTTCCTCGGAGATATTCGTACAGTAACACAATATCTCAAACCTTAAACAGAACTCAGTTAAAAACAGAGAAACTAATTCTATCTCACAGCGAATTCGCTTCAATCAATAACAGCATTAAGTAAACAATACCAGTTTGTTTAAAACAATTACAACTGAGCTGAGGTGTTTTAATTCGGCTTTTATAAGCTTTTTAATTATTCACGAGAACATTCTCTTAAAACCTATTTTGTCGACTTTTCTCGATTTTTGTGGATGGCAACAGCAATTACGAGATATTTATTTATCAAATATCAAATGCACGTTCTCTTGTATTTTTACTTTCTCGAAGTAGCTTTCTTTTCACATTCGTCTGCGTTGCACGGGAAAATAAAACAATTTTAATTACAATTCTAAATAAATAGCTAAATAAATATAAAATCCATAAATATATTGTAAGCTAACATCAAGAAGTTAGAAATTTATCCTACACAAAATCAAACAAGACCCAAACTTTAGTGTTACAAAACTTGCAACGCATTTAGAAGAACGTTTTGCTACAAAGGTTTACCCTGAAACCATTAACAGGGTCATTAGGAATCATGGATACAATGGACGATCAGCAAAAAGGAAATTCTTCATCGGCAAGAATACAAGAAAACTACGTTTGCCGTTTGAAAAATCTACGCTAAGGAAAAGTTTATCGTATCAGAACAATGTTACATTTACAGACGAGTCAAAAGTTATACATTTGGGTTCTGTAAACGAATTACTGTCTGGCGAAAGCGAAGTGAAGAATTGAAACCAAAAAACTATTAACTACACGGGATTGGAAGTATGCTACTTCTGGAATGTTTAGCTCTTTCTGAGATCGGAATTTTGTTTTTTATAAAAAGTGATATCGAACAGCATAACTATATAAAATTGAAAACCTCTACATTCATACAAAATTTAATAAATAAAATTAAAAACTTCAAAAGCATGTGGAAGAAAGCTTGGAATGCAAAATGTATCCAAGTTCTATCAGCAACACCATCGTAATCACAGCGTTTTTGGCTTAAGTTATTATGCAACTGCTCTGAAGATACCAAAACTCTTCCTTACTTAAATAAAGAGCAGTTTTGATAAAGAATTAAAGATAAATCCCATCAAACATGCATAGACACATTTGAAGAAAAGAGCAGAAGAATATAACATTTCTTCGAAATCTCTACTAAAAGTAATTCTTACTGGGAAATAGAACTATATTCTTACACGGAAAAATCTGATGTGGACACAGCATGACATCTTTGTACGGCTGCTTTATTATACATATTTTTGTGTCATTTCATTTAAACTTATTTACTCGAATTTCATTACAGATAAATTTCTCATTCAGTTAATTCAGTTCTCACTTCGCGGCAAGGCAAAAATACATAAAACTGAAAACGTCTTTATTAAAAACTGTAAAATGCAGAAAAACATAAAATACCAAAAATAAAACCACCAAATACAGTTAAAACAGTTGATATAGTTCGACCGCCTCATCCGCGACCATGAGCGCAAACACGCATGCGCTATTTGGACCGAATTATTCTCAAAATAGGGTGGAAGGATGAGAACTTTCTTTCCCTCCGTTCTCTCTTTCCGGAGAAGAGAAGAATTTCACGTGGCCTTTCCCGTCGCAGCAGGTAATAACGCCCCTTTTGGGCGAGTCTATATGTTTTGGCAGAATGCCAGCTAGGGTTGCGTTTGAGACGGTCGAACTATAAAACAATTTTTACAATTGCAATTGGAGATTTTAAGCAAAAACAAGCAGTTCAGCCAGAGACAAGAAAGTAGATTTTTCGGTGCGCAAAACTTAAAGTTTACTTTCGGTTCCACTCTCCAAAAAAAAAACACGGAAGGTACAGAAACTGACTTAATTCACTGTTCTTCTAAGAATGTTTAAACGTAAACAAATGGCGGTTTCGGTAGGCTTAATAACACTTAAAGAACTTTTAAATTGTTGAACATAAGAACAAGCTAATTCAATAACTTTTAAAGCAAACATTACACAAATTACCAACATATAAGAATACAAAAAGTGAGCTTAATGACGCAGGTAACAGAGAGGGTGTATATGTATATCCAAAAAGGCACATGCACAACTGCATATTACAACAGTTCCATATACAAAATTTCAACTTTCTCAGGCTACGCGCTTTTCAGTTATGGAAGATACATACATACGTACATACACTGCGCAAAAAAAATGCACTATATCTCCCGTTCTACTAGGCCGATTGACGAAATTCAAATAGCGTTTTTCATGTCTCGAAAGCGCGACTTAGGATATGTATTAGATTTATATATAGCATCATTCTAACATAGGTATTTTGACATAAAATCGGATTTTTTCTGAAATGTTATGCCATTTTTTTTTCCATTTTGCGATTCTACGACTCAAATTATGCCTAAATGTTAAATTTTGTAAAATTTGGTGCGAAATTTACGGAGAAATTCATAAAATTACGAAATTCATAAATTTACTTGGCGAAGGTTTTGCAGTTTGAGCTAAGAATAATTCACTTGGCGAACTTCTTAATACGTGGCAACCTATTTTCCTTCCCTTCCATTGTGCAGCGGAGGGAAAAAAATGACATCGTTCTACTTTCAAATAATTTTAACAAAGTGTGTAAACCACATTTTCGTTATTATCGCTTTCAGCAAATATGTCAAATTTCAAAACGTGCCAATATATAAATTCACGTATATCTTCGGAAATTTTGAATAAAAAGCTCGAATTTTTTGCAGGTATGCTTAGAAATAAATCTAATCTAAGATGATTGTAAAACTTTTATAGGTTATAATTCAAATTTGTTTTCGAAAAATTTATAAAAATTATTTAAAAATACAAATTTTTAAAACAAGTCATAAAAAATTGGCGATTTTTGTTGGGAATGAACCTCCACCTGAATATGGACACCTAGAAGCCCGAATCTTGACTGTCGAATTTGTTTTATTATATACTTTACTTTATAAACTTTAACGAATTTTTGATTAAGAAACTCAACAGTTTTAAAGTGAGCAGTGGCAACACCCTGTGCGGAATAAAATATTTTTATCTCCAGTGCGCGAGAGTGCCTATCGAAAATTCTAAAGATATGCTGTTTTAAAATATTTTTAGCCCAAAGCGGCGTTAGTCTAAATGCTCTCGAATTGAGTATATACGTGTAAATGAGGAAAACGGCACTTTGTACGTAATATAATCTTTGAAAACTTTAAAATTTTTTTAATTGGTTTTACTTTCCACCAAACGTTTGCTACTCTTTATATAGCTTCTATGCATGCAATCATGCATGAAGAACATGCAGAACTACTGAAAAGGAGAATTTCGCAGAGCAATTTGGGAGAGATGTTGTTGTTGTCGTGTCCATTACTACATGTAATGGAAAATAGAAGTCCCACCTCTCTTTGGAGTAGGCTCTGGCAATCATTCTTCCATGTAGTAATGGACACGACAACAACAATAACAACAAACGTTGTAAATGCTTCTTCGCATAAAGAATTTGGGAGAGATAACTGCGGAAATTAAACCTAAAGACGGAATTCAGCAGTTTTAGAATATGCTCGGTCTTGCGGGTGTTTCTTTTTTATATATTCTCTCGCATTTATAGCATATTATTGTATAGTAGCAACGGGCATACTGACACTCGTAGTATTGTCTCGAAAGAGGTAACCAAGTACTGCGTGCGCTGGAGTAACCCATGGAACTTTAGGCGTATTCCAAACAAATATCGTATACCAAACAAAAATTTTCGGTTATGTACTAAAGATATATCTAGGCAGGCATATTTAAAAGCTGACGTATACCAAGGTGCCACTGAAACAGGTCGAACTCAATTATTTTTAATTGTTTAAGTAAGTGGAACCTCTAATCGGATCATCCGTATTAAATTATTGTCTCGACTCCTTCACAATTAAATCGGACGTATACACCACATAACTCCCTTGTACGGAATATTAAATTATACGCACTTTTTCCTGCATTTGATTTAAACTTATTGGACTCAATTACGTGTACTTTGGCGATAGCGCATAAACTACAATAGAAACAATGAACTTTTTAAAATTCACTCTATTTGTTTACCATAACAACACTCTGGCGCTAGGTTCACTTAACAGAGTTACATCTCATTCATTTTGTAACTCAGAATGCAGAAAAATTATATCGCCTGAAGAATTACCTAATCGTTGCCATATGTTCCATTCAAATACAATAATAGATCTAAAACAACGTATAAAAGGAATTAAACAAACAAACAAAAAAAGAAACATATTTTCACAGACGATTCAGTATTTCTCCTTCAATTAATTCAGTTCTCACTTCGCGAGAAGGCAAAAATACATAAAAACTCAAAATATCTATATTAAAATTTACGAAGTAAATTTTAAACACTAATTTACTCGAATAAATTTCGGAATGGATTAAGCGTGATCTAATTCGCAAAATAAACGAAGGCGTTATCTTTGTTGTTTCGAAGCTTAGTTTCTCTAGATCGGCAGCAAATCCACTATTTTGGTAAGTTTCAAATGTAAACGAATTTGGCTGCTATGGTAAAATATAATTGGGCTTAGGCGCAATAAAACAATTTTTAAATTGCTGATAATTTTACAAATATTGCATGCAGATTTACTAAAGGCAAAAAAGCCTTAACCGGAAGATAAGAACAGCATAATTCAATCACATAAAATGCGCAATTTACCAACGTATAAGAATAAAAAACTGAGCTCACTGAGACTAGTAACATAGAGGTACATATATATATATATACTTTTGGTGCGGCCGGTTGCAACTAAAAAAGGAAGTGCACATCTACATGTTATAGCAGTCCTATATAAAAAGGCTACGTTCTGAGGCTACTCGTTTTTGAGTTATGCGAGTTACATACATACTTACGTACAGACATCATGAAAAAAATCTCTTCTGAATCCATTTTAAATCAGTTTAATAATTCGTTTGGGGAAATAGAGTCCTTTATTCTGTCCTCACTTACAGATGCTACTCAAAAACGTCGTTAAATTGCATTCAATATCGATTAAAATGGTCCATAAAATTATATCCCCTGAAGAATTATCTAATCGTTGCCATATGTTCTATTCAAATCGATAAAATTATATCGCCTGAAGAATTATCTAATCGTTGCCATACGTTACGTACAGATACTACTCAAAAACATCGTTAAATTGCATTCAATATCGATTAAAATGGATATTTTATTTAAAATATGGTACCCGGAATTTTTCATGATTACAATACTTCCTTTACTTTGTACAAGGAAGTAAAAAACTGTGATTCTTATATTAGGAAATATCGTTTTCCATAATCGAACTAATGTTGCTGGTTTCAGTTTCAACCGTGCTTTTCTTGCTCTAGTACACAACGTTGGATGTGTGTGCGTAGGCACCGCTATGCATAAATAATTCCAAACCGATAACCGGTATCCGGATAATCGATAATATACTGCCTTTAATTACTGGTATTTGCAAATGAAACTGAAAAACACAAATGTATGAAAGCAAATGTAAACCATTGCCCCTCAATATACTTTCCTTCTGTATATGCCTTTGTAATTTCCTTTATATTATTCCTTTTTCTCATATAGCAATGAACTCATAACATTCATTTTTTTGTTTCAGATCCTCCAACAGGATTTGTTAAACAAAATGGCGGAATATTTCTGAAAGGATCGTTCTAAAATAAACAACGGCAAATAGCATCAAGAAGCGAAGAAAACTGGATCGAAAAAACTGCGAAACGTTGTAGAGCACAGATTTACAAAATGATTATTTAGTTCCCACGTTCATACAAAACCTTTTCAAATGACTACCTTTAAAAAATGCGAAAAGTATTGGCACTTTCATTTCTTGTGTCTGAGGTGTATTGTTAGAAAAATACCTGTTGTTTCATAGGAATCTCACTTTAAGTTATATAGTTTTAAATATTTCATTATAGATAATTTTAATTGCATATTTGTTTGCTGAGTATAATAACGAAATTATCTGTATTTTGAGGCAGTATATTATTTAGACATTTTTATAGATTTAATTGTTTTACTGTGTTTATAGAGAAATTTATTTTATTTTCCTGCTCTTTTCAATTATATTGGGAGAGCAATTACAAAACATATAGGCTGTATTTTATGTTGTATTAGACCATTTTTATTTCTATAATTATTATTTTTAATAAGGCTGAGCCTTTAAAAATAGCTGAACTGCTAGAATTTAATATTAATTGCTTTTGACGTCAATATTTAAAAAAACTCTCGGAAAACAAAGAGCCCTGTTGAAACAGAAAGCAAAGTCGTAAAACAGAAGCTTAAAGAGAAATTGTGCTTCAATAATTCCATCACTTCTGACGTTGCCATGGTAACCAACGTGCGCAGTTCAATGAGCAGACGATCTTTTTTAACAACACGTGTTGCTATATAGCAGTGAGATTTCATCCCAACTTTCTTTCGGCAATGGCTTACGCAAAGATAATATTCGTGGAAATAGAGGGGCCAAGTTGTGCAGGAAACAACGCTTTATGACTTTTGCACTTAGGAATTAGAAACGGATGACCAATTTTAAATAATTATTTCTTTTGATTAGTTGTTAGAAATTTAGTATTTTTTTAAGTTAAGGATTATAATTTTATAATTTGTTGTTTTATTTATATTTTATTATACATTTAAAGCTTTATTTATTTGATACAAACCCATTTGGTTTAGAATTTTATGTACGAAATGAATATTACGCTGTTTTCTAAAATTATTTTTCTGGATTATTTTCTTGATATGGTTCGTTGTACCTAAAACAAAATTCCTTTTTTTGCTGAGTAGTATTATAAAATGTCCTATTCGAACATGAAATTAAGACAAAGATTAGCTATTCTATCGTTCTTCGCTGCAATTTTTTTCTTTGTTCTCCTTATCATCGAAACTGAACTGCATATTGTGAATAAGTTTACAGAAAATGATAATAAACCAAGAGGTGACCAATATCCGGTGCTACAAAGACGATTTTTAAACCGTGAAGAAAATTCCAAAGTGTCCGGTGAAATGGCGGACTCAAGAATTGTCGGAAGGAACAATAATACATCAACTGTAGATGCCTTTTCGTCAACAACTCCAAAGGAAAGAGACAACTTTAGTGATTTATTCAAATATTCCGTTTTTGCACCAAATTTCAGGAAGTATATGCAGTGGCCACCGCTATTCACATTGCCAAAAGAAAATCCTACCTTGGGAGATATCCTAAATATTTCGATTAGGTAAGTGAATTTAAAAATTCTTTTCCTCTGAAAATTTCCATCTTCCATTCTCGTTCAGTTTATTAATATGCACATTATAAGTAAAATTAGAAAACAATATACTTTATTTTTAAATGTATGTATATAAACTTCGTAACAAGTTATTTCTCTAAGCTGAATGTATTTGTTCTTTGAGATTTATTGAAGCGCAGTTGATAGAGAGCTAAACTTTAAACAGCACAGTGGCAACATAATTTAATAGGAAGTAATTCTTTTAAGATGAATGTGTTTGTTCTCTGTTTTTTATTTGATGCACGTGATAGAGAGCTAAATTTTAAACTGCACAGTGGTAATACAATATAATTACATTTACAGCCGTAAATCCACATATAGAATAGAATTTTATTAAAGATTCTTTGTCTTGAATTTAAATATAATTGTATCAATAATTCTTTCGCATATGTAAGATAATATTTGACTAAATGTTTTTTATTCTTTCTAAATGCATAACAATTATATTGCAGACGAAAAATTTCGCTGGAATTTAAGTAGAATATTCTATGAGAGAATTTATTTCAGTAAAAATAATAAGCAGTAATTTCATATTTATACAGTTATCTACGGATGTTATACCACAAGGATGAAATGATACACAAAACATAAATTCTTTAGTTCCCATGAAAAATAATATATAACTTTTGTAGCCAATATTATTTCAAGCCAAAAGTATTCTCTTTAGTTACTGGAGTATGAATGATAACGCTAAATTTTAAACTGCACAGTGGCAACATAAATTAATTAGATTTATACAAAAAATAAATTTGAAAAAAAGTATTTTCGTACACTTGTATTTTTTTAACTTACTTGCATAGATCTAAGTACTGAAACTCGGACTTCGTATTTTTTTAGTAATATATTATTTTTTCTCTATTTTAAGCATTGCTTCCTGTGAAATAAAAATCATCAAAATATTCCTTGCAAGAAAATAAATTTTTCTAATAAATATTAATCTAAACTAACTAACAAAATAATTCCGGCATTCCAAAGTCCTGTTAAAATTTTTAGGTAAGCAATGTTTCTTGTTATAATTGGTTTTTGTTTTAAATGAAAATAAGTCATAAGAATTATCGTCTGCATTTGGAGATATCTACTTATTTAGCAAATTCTATATTTGCTAAATAAGAGCATGGCAAATTCACAACTATTTTTGTTAGAAATTTAATAATTCACCCTTTTAAAAGTGGTAAAAGCATGCAAAATATATCAGTAACTTTTTATGTAAAGTATTTAACTTTCCTTGATGTTATAAAATGATAAAAATTCCTAGAACCATCTTATTCTACGAAACATCAAACAAAACCCAAGCATTAGTACCGCGAAACATTCAACATATATAGAAGAAAGGTTTGCAATCTAAGTTAAACCAAAAGCCATATTTAGAGTTCATGAACACAACAGATGATCAGTAAGAAAGAAATTTTTCGCCAAAAAAAAACAAAAAGCATTCGCAAACTTCGAGCAAAGTTTTACCACATTGGAACAATATTATTTTTTCAGAAAAGTCAACATTTAATTTATCTCCATCCGACAGGTGAATTAGTATGTGAGAAATCCCAATTAAAAACTGAATTCGGAAAACATATTTAATAATGTTGCATGCGGGGGAGAGTAGAGGCGTAATGGTTTGGGGATTTTTCGCTGCCTTTGGAATAGGAAATTTAGTGTTTGTCGAAAATAATATGGATTAATATAAATGTATAAATATTCTTAATGAAAACTTGAAACCACTTCTAAGAAAATCTGAAATGCAAAATACATGAAGTTCTATCAGGATAATGATCCAAAATATGCAGCTTTAAATTTTTGCTTGTGGTTGTTATACAACTGTCCTGAAGTTACCAAAAATTCCCTATATTCCGCGAAATTATCTTATGAAATACGTATGTAGAGAATTGAAGAAAAGAATAAGGAAACATGAATTTTTATCGAAAACTCTACTAAAAGCAATTTTTACGAAATAATAGAAAATTCCTATGCGAAAAATTAGTCGAAGCCATAATGTATAATTTTATCGTGAAAACTTCCATTTTAGCTAAAACATATACCCAATGGAATGTTAAAAGTTAAGTTGTTTTCGTATTTTTATTATATAAAAATTGTTTATTCGAATTCCCTGAACACTTATGTGAACTACTTTCCAGAATACTTTTAATAAATTATTTTTTGCCACTTTGAACAATTTTTCAAAACGACCGGGTTTAAACTAGATGATCAGTAGCACATGAAAAAGCCATATTTCGAATATTTAGCAACTGTTATTTGAAAATAAAATTGAAAAACACAGGTGCCCGAAAATAAATGTGCGTCTATGTACATAAAGTAAAGTTTTAATAACAATTTTCTAAAACATAGAAATAATAATGCAACTGAGAAATCCTTGATAATTATTCAAATATAATTTTATTAATAATTCTTTGGTATATGTAAAATGAAGCTTTTTAAATAATTCTTTGATTTTTTCCCTAACTGTGTAATAGTGATACTGTAAATGAAAACGAAAATGCATGTCGAATAACGTATAGTTTGTAGATACGCTATTTTTTACGCAAAATAGTACGTAATGGTATCATATGTAGAAAATTAGATATAAATCGCGTGCCCCAGGTAAAAAGCTCTAGACAAAAACAGCCAACATTTATAAAGTATTAAGTAGAATTTTAACATTGGTATTAAAGAGCTGTTAAAATTGTCATTAAAATAAGGGAAATACATAAAAAAATTTTGAAAGATTTTATATTTTATATTGCGCCCAAACAGGTGTTTTTTACACACAATTTTAAATTTTTGACACCGAATATTATCGCCGTGTATTGTATTGCAAGAAATTAAACAATGAAAAATCTGTATGAACGTATGTATGTTTCTCGCATTGTGAGAAAACGACGATAGCCATTTTGAATAACGTAATCCTCCACCAGAACATGAACACCTGGAAGCTGCAATTCTAATTCCAATTTGTTTTGTTATCTATTTCACATTTTGCAAAACTTTAAAGAATTTTTGATTAAAAATATCAACGATTTTAAAGCAGCAATGGCAACACTGCACGGTTAAAAAAAAAAAAAAAAAAGTTTCAGATTTTAAATTACGTCCAAAAGGGCGTTTTTTTACCATGTTGTGTGTTACCTTTATTTATTAACTATCATGTTATTCGCACTTAAACCCTAAAATTGAGTTTAAGAGCAATATCACAAAATAATTTTAAACTGAGCATATCTTTAGAATTTCCTATACACAGTCTCACGCGCTGGAAATGAAAATGTTTTTTTCTGTACATTGCTCGCTTTGAAATCCTTGAGTTTGTTCATCAAAAATTCGTTAACGTTTTACAAAATATGAAATCGATAATAAAATAAATTTCAAATTCGGGCTTCCAGATGCCCATATTCGCAGCAGGATTACGTCATTCAAAATTCGATAGCTCTAGGTACCGTCGATTTACCACAATGCGAGAAACATACATACATTTATGCACATTCTTCATTATTTAATTTCTTTAAATATAATACAGAGCTGCGATATTTGGTGGCAATAGTTTGAAAAGTGAACCGACATTTAATGTGTCGGACGCAAAATCTCAAAACGAAAACAATAGTCTTTCAAGGGCAAAGCCACTTTGGAGTAATCATTCTCCAGCCGCGAGACTCTTTATCGGGAATTCTAAAGATATACTGTTTTTAAATATTTCGCGATAGTGTTGTTGAAATTAATTTTATGAGGTTTAGGTACGAAGAACATGATATTTAATAAATAAAGGTAACACACAAAACGTTAAGAAACGCCCCTTTGGACGTAATTTAAAATCTGAAACCTTTCAGTTTCCTTATTTATTATTTACAGACACATACGCGTTTTGAGAGTGTTTGGACTAACACAACATTGGGCTAAAAATATTTAGAAACAGCATATCTTTAGACTTTTCGATAGACAATTTCCGAGCTGAAGATATAAATATTTTATTCCCTACAATTTTGCCACTGCTCGCTTTGAAATCGATGAATTTCTTGATCAGTAATATGTGAAGGTTTAAAATATACGAAATACATCGTATGCGGTGTTCTTACTGTAATGCAGGGTGGCATAAGGTGGCGAAGAAAACTGAGCAGAACCCAAGCCCACTCAGGCCGCCGCTACACTATATAGCGTAGGACCAACCCGCCTCGGGAAAGGACAAGACAGTACTAGTACGTTTCCTGCCGAGTCAGAATCGACCACCGAATGTAAGATGATTCTAGTCCTGTGAAGAGTGATTTTGTGTCTCGGTGGTTGAGACTGCCTAAGTACAGATCCTAGCCAGTACTTCCCAAGAATTCTCCTGAGTCAACTCCCGGGGAGTTGTCCGTAGGTGCAGATGTGTCGCAAAAGCGTCATTCAGATAGATCCGAAATCGGTCAAAATGGATAATTTCTTCGAAATATGATACTCGAAATTTTTCACGATTGCAGTACTTCTTTTATTTCGTAAAAGGAAGTAAAAATGTTTTATTTCGTACAGTGCTGCCACTGCTCGCTTTCAAATCGTTGAGCTTGTTAATCAAATATTCATTAAAGTTTCACGAAATAGAAAACAAATAATAAAAAATACGTAACGTCATTCTATCAAAATACTGAATATTTTTAATGATAGATCATGAATTAAATGCATTTTTAGTCCAAAGGGATCTAGTCCCGAAGGACTATTACTTTCGTTTGGGCGTTTTGCGTCGAATCACAAGAATACCGCAAAAAAACGTTGAATCACTTTTCAATTTAGTGCTTATGTTTCTTTGTTAGTTATTGGAATTGTATTGGGTTGGCTATTGGAATTTTTGGAATTGTATTATGTTGGTTATTGGATCTGTACTGGATTGATTATTGGAATTGTATTGGGTTGACTGTTGGAATTGTATTGGGTTGACTGTTGGAATTGTATTGGGTTTAGTTTATTGTTTGTTTCGTTCGGCAAGTTATCAAATTATTAAGCAAAATCCCTTAGGACGAAACCTAAAATCTGAATTCTTTCAGATTTTTTTTTTGTTTTTAATAATATTTAAATCAATCCGATTCAAAAGTAAGAAATGAATATTCTTAAAAACTGCTTTTATTGCTTTCAGATGATTTAGTTTATTACTTCGCAACCGAGAGATTCAATTCGAAAGATAAATAGCTTACATTTTGTCGAATGGCAACAGATTCGAAACAAAAGTGAAACGACGCATTTGTAGTGATTCGACTCAAAATCTCATTTCGAGACTAAGGAATATGAAAGGTTTCAGGTTTTAATGATCGCGCAAAACAGCTCTTTTAACGTTTAACATGGTTTATTATTAGGGATTATCGATAGAGAGGAAGCAGGTAGAATAGCGAAACATTTTTCAGGATATTAGATGAATATATATTTTAACTAACATGGGAACATTTTATACCTTCTGCATATTTAAAAACTAAAAAAATCTGATATGTACACCACATGATTTCCTTGTATGGAATATCAAATTATACGCATTTTTCCTGCCTTTCGTTTAAACTTACTTCCTCGAATTTCATTAGATATATTTCTCATTCAATTAATTCAATTCTCACTTCGCGACAAGGCAAAAATACATAAAACAGTAATGTATTTGCCCCCCAATTTTGAGCGAGAGCACTCTGGCGAGCGGGTCCCAGAATCTCCCACCCCTCTACTCCTCTCCAGAGGCTTCCGCTTCCCGCATATTTAGAATGCGCCCATGCCGCTCAGACACTATACATTTACAAACATCCATTCCTTCTCCGGGATTCGAGCCCTTTGGTACGGCAGTCAGAGTCACTAACCACTATCCGAGTTAGGTGGCTTGATTTAGACTTATATATCAATTAAAAATCTTACATATTTTAAGGGATTGACTTAGTTTGAAATATAAATGAAAAATTTTATAGAACATCAATACCTATTTTTAAGGAACTGATTTAGTTTGAAATATAAATTAGAAACCTTATAGAACATCATTACCTATTTTTAAGGAACTGATTTAATTTGAAATATAAATTAAAAATCTTATAGAACATCAATACATATTTTTAAGGGACTGATTTAGTTTGAAATATAAACTAAAAACCTTATGGAACATGATTACCTATTTTTAAGGAACTGGATTAGTTTGAAATATAAATTAAAAATCTTACAGAACATCAATACATATTTTAAGGGATTCATTTAGTTTGAAATATAAATGAAAAATTTTATAGAACATCATAACTTATTTTTAAGGAACTAATTTAGTTTGAAATATAAATTAAAAACCTTATAGAACATAATTACCTATTTTTAATGAACTGATTTAATTTGAAATATAAATTTAAAATCTTATAGAACATGAATACATATTTTTAAGGGACTGATTTAGTTTGAAATATAAATGAAAACTTTTATGCAGCATCATTACCTATTTTTAAGAAACTGATTTAGTTTGAAATATAAATTAAAAATCTTGTAGAACATCAATACATATTTTTAAGGGACTGATTTAGTTTGAAATATGAATAAAAATCTTATGGAACATCAATATATATTTTTAAGGGACTGATTTAGTTTGAAATATAAATTAAAAGATTTTATAGAACATCATTACCTATTTTTAAGCAACTGACTTAGTTTGAAATATAAATTAAAAGCCTTATAGAACATCATTACCTCCTTTTAACGAACTGATTTAGTTTGAAATATAAATTAAAAATATTATAGAACAACAATACACTAGGATATATATAAATAAAAAATAAATAAATAAATAATAAAATATGAATGAAAATAAATAAAAAATAAATAAAATCTGAAAGGTTTCAGATTTTAATTACGTCCAAAGGGGCGTTTATTTAACATTTTGTGTGTTACCTTTATTTATTAAATACCATATTCTTCGCACTTAAACCATAAAATTGATTTCA
>KK117512.1:148419-163675 GCA_000611955.2 Stegodyphus mimosarum
TGACATATGATAGGATGTTATTTTTCAAAACGATAATTTGTTTAACAAACGGTTTTAAGTCTCAAATGGTTCATAGGAACGAAACATGGCTTCGGAACTCATTAACCAACCAGTTTATAGTTTCAAAAACTTACCCCTTGACAAGTTCTTTTTGAAACGGTAAGCAGAGAAGATTAATATTTTTTTCACTTACCTGGACTAAGTTTCATATCCTCATGTTTCACTGCTGCTTACATGGAGTTTTAGATTTAATCTTATGTTCATAATTAGGATTTAACTGTTTCAAGATTTTCTTTCACAAGGCTTAGCCGTTACTATTCTTTTTACTACTATAATTACGTCACTACATCTTTTCTTTAGATTGGATAATCAAGATTTTTACTGAATTTTTATATATTATCTAAATATATAGATATATGTATAAATATCCAACCATTATTTGGCTTAAAAAGTCCTTAAATCACCTTTATCGCAATCGTTGGTTTTAGTCATATACTTCCAATTATAGACGTATGTTTTAAATGACAAAAATGTTCATGCTTTAGCAACATCAATTTAATGAAAAATTATTTGCCGACAAAGAGAGAAATGTAGCTTTTCGTGCGACATCCCGGTTTGTATCCTTATATATTTGGGAAAGTTTTTTACACTCCTTAGGAAAGAATAAAATTATAAGAAGTCTGAGTCCCTGTACGACACAAATTGATCGGGATATTTAAATTCCGAAGTTGGAATTTTTGATGTCATTTTCAACTTGCCTTGAGAGATCGGTTAATCAAGTTAGAATAATTTGAAGGAATAACTTTAAATGAACGGCAGCAAAATCTGTACATAATTTAACAAGCCGTACAAGGAAGTCATGTGATATCCACATATTTTTTTTTTTTTTTTTTTTTTTTGCATACAGACTTTTCAGGGTGTACACTGCGAAACAAAATGGGGGACAGTTCTATATCTTCCGTTCTGCTGAGCCCATTGAGGAAATTCAAATTGTCATGTCATTGTTTTTCATGTCGCGAAAACGCGACTTAGAATATATATTATATATAGCATTGTAGCATCGTTTTTATGTAGATATTTTGACACAAAATCGGTCTTTTTCTGAAATGACATGCTATTTTTTTTTTCCATATTTCGATTCTATGACTCAAACTATACCAATCTGCGAAGTTCTTCAAAAATCGTATGAGCAGTTCTTAAACAATTAGATCTACAATTTTAGCTCCTCGGTGTTAATTGAATTTGAATTGTAACTGCGACTTAAATTACACCTAAATATTAAATGTTGTAAAGTTTGATGCGAAATTTACGGAGAAATTTAAAAATTTATCTTGGCGCATTTTTTTCAGTTTGCTCCAAGAACAATTCACTTGGCGAACTTCTTAACTTATAGCAGCCAATTTTCCATTTCTTTTTTTTTTTCATTGTATAAGACTGAAAAAAGGTCACGTTCATCACTTTTCAATAATTTTAACAAAGTGCGTAAACCATATTTGGTGTTATTATCGCTTGTAATGAATATGCCATATTTCAAAACACGTTTGTAAGTAAATTTAATCTATCTTAAGAAATTTTGACTAAAGAACTTTATATTTTTGCAGGTGTGCCTAGAAATACATCTACTTAAAGATGATGTTAAAAATTTTGTAGTTTATAAGACAATATGTTTTCAAAAAAATTATAAAAACTATTTAAAATTACAAATTTTAGAAGTAAATCATAAAATATGTGTGAATTATATTTGGATTAAGCCCAAATTTCGAATTCTGGAAGAAGAAATCGAGTAAGTTTAATACAAAAACGAGATATTAATAAGTATATATCAATTTCAATTAAAATTGAGGAGCCAAAATTTTGAGAGAGAATTTTTGAAGAACAACTCCTGCGATTTTTACAAAACTTGGCAGTTTGGCAGAATTTGAGTCGTAGAACCGAAATACGAAAAAAGCTTGGAATGTAATTTCAGAAAAAAATCCGATTTTGTGTCAAAATACCTATATCAGAACATTGCTAAATATAAATCTAATACATATCCTAAGTCGCGCTTAAATGCAAATTGAATTTCGTCAATGGACCCAGTAGAACGCAAGATATAGAACTGTCCTTTTTTTTCGCAGCGTACATGCGTTTTATCTTCGTAATTTATTTGATCGCAAAATACATTTCGTATTATTATGCAGGCCCTTGTTGATCTGCAGAATATTTAAAAGCAAATTCAGAGTCATGAGATAAAAATCAACTATTAATAAAAACTCATTACAATTCGCAGTTCAGTTACATTTATATTAGTAACTGCTGAACTGATAACGTGCAACAAAGAAATGTCTTTCACACGTTTTTGGCGGAAACCTGTTACCATTGGCTTTCCTGGAAAAATACCCACTGAGAGATATGAGGAGAGACGGAGTGTGAAAAAATTCTCGTCTTCTATTACTGTACGGCGGAAACATGGACTCGTTGCCGTTGTCATGGAAACGAACAAATTACTTAGCTTTTATGGAAATTGCGGTGGAAGTTGTCGATGCAATTCTTCTTGTATAGTGTGTCTGACAAAAGGAAAAGGGGGGTGCAGCACCTGCCTACTAGATATATTATGGAAAAATACTACCTTCCAAACCTTTCTCAAACAAATTCTGTGTAAGAGAAACGTTAATATCACAACACATGAGGCAGAAATATTACGATTTTGACAAAACGTTTCCATGTGCATAATATTTCACATTTTATATTACTTCCTTGTACGCAGTAAAGGAAGTGAATGACTGTAATCGCGAAAAATTACGGGTATCACATTTCAACGGAAATATAGATTTTGATCTTTCCTTAATTCATTTAGACGATTTTTTTGGCGGGGCGATGTCTGTGCGTACAGACAGAATAATGATCTCTTTTTTCCAAAACGCATTGTAAAAGCGATTTTGAAATACTTTTAAAGGTGTTTTTTTTTGTTGTTGTTGTTGTTGTTGTTTTGTTTTTATCTTTTTGTTTTCTCCCAGACGTCTGTACCTTCGTATGCATACATGTATGTATGCCGCATAGCTCAAACATAATAACTGTAGATCGTAGAAATTTTGTATACGGGACTGCTGTGGTATTTACTTTGCACCTTCTCCTTACTGTACACTGCGCAAAAAAATAAGTAAATAAATAAATAAAAAGGACAATTTTATATGTCCCGTTCTACTGGGCCGATTGACGAAATTCAAATTACGTCTTCCATGTCTCGTGAGCGCGACTTAGGATATGTATTAGATTTATATATCGCATGGTTCTGGAATAGGTATTTTGACAAAAAATCGGACATTTCTGAAATAACATGCCATGTTTTTTTCATACTTCGATTCTACGACTCAAATTATTCCAAAGTGCCAAGGTTTGTAAAAATCCCACGAGTAGTTTTTAAAAAACTTAACTCCCAAAATTCCTCAATGTTAATTGAAATTGATATATATTTATTAATATATCGTTTTTTTATTAAACTTACTTGACTCCTTCTTCCAGAATAAATATTTTGACACAAAGTCGGACTTTTTCTGAAATAAGATCCAGTTTTTTTCCATATTTCGATTTTACAACTCAAATTATTCCTAGATATTAAATTTTGTAATTTTTATGAGACGTTTACGGAGAAATTTAAAAATTTATTTTGGCATATTTTTTCAGTTTGCGCCAGGAATAATTACCTGGCGAACGTCTTAATTTATAGGAACCTATTTTCTTTTCATTTTTTTCCATTGTCCACGAGCGGAAAAAAGGTCATCATTCATATTTTCAAATAATTTTAAGAGACTGCGTAAACCGTATTTTCGTTATTATCGCCAAATTTACGCCAAATTTCAAAAAGGGCCAAAATGTAAATTCATGTATATCTTACGAAATTTTAAATAAAAAAACCCTATTTTTTTCAGGTATGCTTAGAAATATATCTACTTTAAGATGACGGCAAAAATTTGATAAGTGATAATTAAAAATTTCTTGCTAAAGATTTCTAACCATTAATTTAATAATACGAATTTTAAAAACAAATAATAAAATATTGACGAATTCTATTTCGAATGAACCTATATTTCGAAATTTGAAAGGAAAAATCAAATAACTTTTATAAAAAAAGGAGATATTAATAAATATATATCAAATTCAATTAACATCGAGGAGCTAAAAGTTTGAGAGCTTATTTTTTAAACACTACTCGTGCAATTTTTACAGAATTTAACGATTTGGCATAATTTCAGTAGTAGAATCGAAATATGCAAACGAATCGCCATGCCATTTCAGAAAACGACCGATTTTGTGTCAAAATACCTATATTAAAACAATGCTATGTATATATCTAATACATATCGCATTTTGAAGACATGAAAAACGCAAGTTGAATTTCGTCAATCGGCAAAGTAGAACGGGAGATATAGAACTTTCCCATTTTTTTTCGCAGTGTACGTGCGTTATATACATACAGATATCAGGAATAAACGCATTTTTAATCTATTTTACAATCCACTTAAAAAAAAGCTCTTTATTCTGACAATACATGCAGTCGTCTCGCAAAAGAATAGTCAAAATGGATTGGAGAACGGTCAAAATTTATATTTCCAATGAAATATGAAAACTGAAATTCTTCACAATTTCAATAATTCCTTTACTTCGCACAAGAGAGTTAGAAAATATTGCGCTCGTTTATAAAATTCTCATGACTTTTCTCTAGCAATCATTATTTTTAATGATATTGTAGAAAATATTTGCATTATCATGAATGGGAAAAGGTAACTTTCTATTTGAAGCTAGAAGGACCATAAAAATTTATTTCTGTGTCCGGTAATAATATCTTTCTATGATAATAATGATTGCCTTGATTTCGATTGCCTTTCAAGTGGGTAATTTGACAACAGGCACACTTAATCACATTGTAGATAGCAATTGGGTGAAAAAATAGCGATCGCAAGCAAGTTAATGGCTTCAGAAGTTTCCGAGTGCGGATGGCAATGGAAGAACTCTCGGATGATTTATGTTATTGGAAACTCGTTAGCGGAAAATTTATCTTTTTCGTTCGGTAATAATGATTTTAACCTTTTCACGTCCAATTCACAGAACCTTACTCAACACTGAAGTGTGAAATCTTTTTCCCCCTCTTCTACCATCATAATGATAATCCAGAATAATTATTCTCTAATCCGCTAGTGATGTTGTTAATTAACCTTTGAATAGAAAGGCAATTTTCGTTTTTTATATCTTGCTCGTAAATTACAAAGATTGGATAAAAATTAGAGACAACACTTCGGTAATGGTCCTCTAAAAAACCTTTGTTACCATAAATACAAACATTTTAAATTCCTTAATATAGTGGCTTTCCATGACTACCACCTTCTATGAAATTACTGGAAAGTGCCAGGCACCATCAGCAAGTCCACTTCTCTTCCTATCTTGCTGCAATCCCCTTGCACTACGGATAACCTCCATTATAGCATTGTAATGCATCATTTATAGCGGCTCTTTCAGTTAGATTAAGAGACCATATTCACATAGATTCAAATCGGCTGAGTATGGAGGGTGTAGTTCAAGTATCTCCTACTCTACAGTGGCAGGAGATCCGTGGCACTGCTGGCATTACGACGCCATATATTTTCATTGAAGATATGGGATTTGTCAGTTTCTCGTAAGTGCTGGACTAAGGTAATATCTCAGATGACGATTCCCATCATCCTCCATAACATCCAACATCCTCCATAACATCACACTGCGAACGCTGCCACAAATGTTTGGACGAAAACGTTAAATCAAACGATAATTTATCATACAAACATAATAAAAGATGATGAATCGGTACTCGCTTCAGAGACATTTAGTTTTGGTTTATATTCGTGTAAGAACATTTGGTGTTAGGCTTGCAAATGCTTGTGTAATTCTCATTTCGATACGGTCAATGTTACTAGTGCTTTCACTCCAAACTTCATTTTCGAAAAAGCTCCAGAGAAATAAATCTAGTGGGATACTATAAGGATTCTTTTACAGGGGAAAAGACAGATACATTTCTGCCAATCCTGTAACACCTGTAACAACGCTAGGTCTTACCTAACGTTGTAATATCAACTACCATAAAGATAAGGTGTTACGTCTGATCTGTGCAGGGGATTATTACCACCAGCGAATCGTACTCTCAAACAAACAAACATAAAATTAAAATACTTCAAGTTTATTCTACCTCACCATTGTTGGTTTTTTAAATGAAAATATACAAAATAAATTTACCAGTCAGCCTAAACTTAATTTCAACACAACGTCTCCTGTCACAAAGAATGCAAATTCAATAATTTAACCTATGGGAGACTACACGATTCCCAAGAACACGATATAACTTCCAACACACATTTGTCAAACAGGATTTAAGCTTATTCTGACTTATTTCCAATAATACTCCAATAAATAATTTCCAATAAGAACACTCTTTTCTTTTATTGGCAAGGCAGCGAAACAGGCCAAAACACTCACACTCCGGTTCGTAAGATTCTACACTGTATAGTAAAATTGCTTGATACTCAAAATCTACATAAATTCTGGCATTAAAGAACCTCGTGGCGAAAATAGACAGAAAGGAAAGAATTTATTTAAAATAGCATTTCGTTAGTAAAACTTAAATATAAATGCCGCAACCCAATGTTCTCGAAATTGACAATTCGAATCCTCTCTCGCATATGCGCAAACTAAGGAGGTGTTCTATGTTGTAGAAAGAATATCTGCAACTGAATGTCTGTCGTTTCCATTTGCTCAGTTCAGGGAACAAAAAGACATCAATGCAACCCACTTCGCAAATTATGCGAGAGACTATATGAATCGTCAATCTGCAAAGCAGTATGTTGGCAAAAAGGAGCTTAACCTATGGTTCGCAAAAGATGTGCTGGTCTTACCTCACTAGATTTTTTACGAGACTCTTTGAATCATCGATCTCTAAGACAGTATGTTGTCGGAAACGGACTTATACTATGCCTCGCATGATGTTCTGGTCCTACCCCCATTAGATTTTATACGAGACTATTTGAATCAAAGATCTGCAGGACAGTATGTTGGCAGAAATGGACTTATCCTATTACCCGAAAGATGTTCTGGTCTTGCCTCACTAAATTTTTCACTAGACTATTTGATCGTCGATCGGCAGAACAGTATGCTGGCAGAAATGGACTAATCTTACTGCTCGCAAGCTCTTCTGTCTTACCCCAGTAGACTTTCATATGAGATTATTTGAACCCTCAGTCTCGATTTTTCCTATTGTTCACAAGATCGTCTGTGTATATTCTACATATACAGAACATTTATATAATCCACTAGATTTTTCACGAGACTATTTGAATCGTCGATCTGCAGAACAGTATATTGGCAGAAACTGGTTTACCCTATTGCCCACAATTTGTTCTGGTCTTATTCCACTAGATTTTTCACAAAACTATTTGGATCGTCAATCTGCAGGACAGTATATTGGAAGAAATTGGTTTATCCGAATGCCCACATGATGTTCTGGCCTTAGTAGATTTTGTGCGAGACTATTTGAATCATGGATCTGCAGGACAGTATGTTGGCAGAAATTGTCTTATCCTATTGCCCGAAAGAGGTTCTGGTCTTACCTCACTAGAATTTTCATTAGACTATTTGATCGTGGATCAGCGAACAGTATGTTGGCAGAAATGGACTAATCCTACTGCCCGCAAGCTGTTCTGGTCTTATCTCAGTAGATTTTTATACAAGATTATTTGAATAATCAATATGGACTTTTCCTATTATCCATAAGATCTTCTAGTCTTATTCCACTAGAGTTTTCACAAGACTATTTGAATCGTCGATCTGCAGAACACTATAGTGGCAGAAATTCGTTTATCCTACTGCCCACAAGGTATTCCGGTCTTACTCCACTTACTTACTTATTAGATTTCTATGAGATAAGATTTATAATGAAACAATTAAAAATCTTGACCAACTCAAGGGTAGACACACACAACCAACTGCAAGCGTTACGCTGAACATTCTTATCAGAGTATAGCTAAAAACTACATATCTGTCTGACATTTTGTCGATGGTAAGCATACTAGCAGTTACTAGTTTCGTTCGCGAGCTTTCTGAGTAACTGAATTGTATAAAGGTACACTTTCAGTTCATTTTAACGTAAAACGCAATTCACAGAGACCCCATAAAATGAGCTATTCATTCTTAGACATCCTGTATTGTACACTGCGCAAAAAAAGGGACAGTTCTATATCTCCCATTCTACTGGGATTATTGATGAAATTCAACTTGCATTTTTCATGTATCGAAAGCGCGACTTAAGGTATGTATTAGATTTATATGATTTATGTATAGCATTCTTCTAATATGAGTATTTTGACAACAACTGAACAGCAGACACTGCCTTTTATGACCAATCGCGATTCTGTCTATGATGATAGTCCTTTGCCATAATCGTCGTATGATAATGGTAAATAATGTGAATGAGTGTCCAAGGATGTGTCCAAGGATGTCCAAGAATGCTGATGTTTATGAAAGCGGTACATGCAAGTACAGCTTTCACAAACATCAGTTTCTTTGGACTATTCATTGCTATGTCAGTCCGTTACCTGGAAGGTGCCATTGGTCACCAATGGCTTTTGGGGTGCCATTGGATTTTAGGCCTACACCCGCCCAAAGCATGCATTGGTAGCACACTCAGTAACATCCTCTACATTTCTGGTGTTCTGAAGCCTGTTGTCATTGCAAACGTCATTGTAACTGCAAGGGTTGCTTGAGGCCAAGTTTCAACAGGACAATGGAGCACAGCACATAGACGACATTTCTGGTGTTCTGAAGCCTGGTGTCATTGCAAGGGTCATTGTAATTGTAAGGGTTGCTAATTGTAATTGCAAGGACAGGTTGAGGCCAAGTTTGAACAGGACAATGGGCGACAGCACATGGTACGTAACGATCGATAATTCTTCATTTCCCGTCGCTTCGCTGCTGCTTTGGTCCTTCTATTTGCCTGTATGTTGCACATCCAACATGCCTGGTCGTTAACTGGTAAGCCAGTGGCCAGGAATTCACCGTCCGCAGCAACGCCATAAGAAGTTTTGCAACATTTAGAAGCAACATGAACCAACATACCCCAATGCCACATCAAAACCATCAGGGCTTAGATATAACAGCTATTGTCATGGCTAACAATAACTGTTGCTGCAGTAGTTATTGTTAGCCATGACAAGCACATACAATGTTGATTTCACTATGTTTCGTAAGTCGAACAGAGGTTAGTTTCAATCAGCTCACCCATATACCTTATTTTGTTTGCCCAGTAAATGTGCCTTTGATATCTCTTGTTCTTAATCGTGTTGCATTTTCAATGGTGCCAGCAGACCCATTTTAAAAAATCGATGAAAGATTTGAGGTCTCTTAAGTTAACAACTGTTTGCTGTTTCTCTAGAATACATTTTTTTTTTCTATAAAATAAAAACAGCATCACTCCTTCTAGTGTGCAAGAAAATAGTAAAACGTAAATGAATTGCTCAAGGGAAAAACTATACATGGACCTTACTTTGCCGACTATTCTATCATTAGTTGTTGCATAAGGTTAGAAATTCATCTTATTTTTATATCAGACCATCGTAAAAATTTAGCAGCTATCCTACAAGGAATAAAGGGAAAAACTTTTGTAAATGTGTTTGTATGCTTATACAGTAACACCTGTTTCAATTGAATATATGTATTGCTGAGAGTGGTATCAATTTCCTTAAGTCCTTGTGGTTACAATTCTCAATATGCTATGTTTATCTAGACACAATGTTTGAAGCAATCTGTGCCAAATAAATTAATGTTTGCACAGGTACTATTGGTACCGCGAAAAGTCACAGGACTGTTTTTCAGATTACAGACACAAAAATTACTGCCATCTAGAGGTTGTTTGATATGTAACAGGTGGGTTGTGATATTGACTTTCTGTATATCCTATACAGAACTAGATGACGTTTTCCTATAAAACGAAAGAATGAAGGAAGTGCTATTGGCGGAAACTTATTTTTAAGAATTTTGAAAACAAATAAATGAGTTATTACTTTGATTTCTGGTTACACGAAATAATAGCAACAAACAGATGTGCTGATCCATTTTGCATTTATTACAGATCTGTAACATTACAGATGTGCTATTCCATTTTGGAACTGTAATGTTTTCTGGATATTTTTTCCTGTTAACAAAGGATATATGTAAGATATTCTGTAACGTTTTGCAGCCGAAATCAGTTGTATGGGTTACATATTTTTGTACTTGAAGGTTGTAAATTGTGCGGTATTCCTGCCCTGACTCATGGACAACGCGCATGAGAACAGATTTTATTTATCATTGGCTGTAGATATATAATATTGGGTTTAATTTGGTTTATTGAGATTACGGCTAAGCACACTAGAACTATCTGTCTAAGGGAACTTCGTGAAGAATGTTTAAAGAGAAACTGGCTCGTATACACGTTACGCATGGGGAAAACAACGAAAACACCTATGCAGACAGCATATTCGTCTGGAGTCGCGTCCAGGTCGAAACTACCAGTGTTAGGTGACTTTACCATCCGTCTGCTAGTAAGCTATAATATTAGAAACACTATAGAAAGGAGAAAAATCAGGAAGTGATAAAATGATTATAAAAGTACGACACCGTCTTTTCTCAAAGTGGAGAAAATTGAGTTTGATTTATTAATCCTTGCATGACAAAACCAGTGTAGTTTTTTAATCAGTGGTACTGAATAAAGTCAACGATCAATGGACGGCTATTTCTTTAAGAGGAGGAAAGCTTTCGTGGATGATTTTCTTAGAGAAATTATCCGTGTTTACGTTGCACGTGCAAAAAATCGTAAAAAACGTCAAATATATTGTTTTAAACTCTAGATTGAATAAAACTAGGACAGAGGACTGATATACCATAGTTTTACCTAAGCGTCATAGGGCCCACCAACCTCCAAATCGCTGTGCACTGGTAATTTACACGATCTAGTTTCGATTCGAGATCAACGGGTTAGCTGCATGGACGTTTTCGTGGGTTTCTGTATGTGTAACATTCGTACAAGTCAGTTTCTTGTAAAAAGTGACTCTACGAAGGCATCGCTCCCCTTAGCAGATATTCCCAATGTTCTTTGCTAGTATCATTCACTTCATCGTGCTTATCATGTACTCGTATAATCGTACTTATTATGTACTTCGACTAATAGGTTTTTAGGCTATTACTGAGCAAGGCCCATTCGGCTTGCCCCCATAGGCTTGCACACTTATAATATATCTGTATATTAGTAAAGGTTATTAAACTAAAAATCTCCATTCTAGTTTATACATGAAAAGAGGCATATGAATTCTAAGAATTTTTGAGGCGAACAAGACTGCTGATCTATAGTTGATCTAGAGAAATATTGCTTTTTTTAGGGGGGAGGGAAGCAAGAATTACGAAAAATCAACTTTGATCTCGCCGGTATTCAAACCACGAATTTTTCAGTTACTAGCTGCTGGTGCTAAACATTTACACCACAACAACGTGCACGAGGGCATTCATTAACTCTTTACAGACTATATTGCCGAATGCTAGGTGAAAAAATTAATCACTGAAGCTTCATCTAAATTACCACTGATTTCAAGAAACGGAAGAAGTTGCTTGCTCACCATTCCTCTTTCCGAAGAGTTCGTATATCTAGCTAACTAGCTGATATTGCAATGTAATAAATAAGTAATAAAAATAAATAGAAAATGTATTTGCTCTACACGTGTATATTTTGAAAGTATTAACGTCTCGTTGGTGATTGTAGTCTCAATAATGTGGGATCTTGTTGTGTAATTGCTTGGTGACTTAGACTTTAGGATGGCATGATGCCCATGGCTATTCCCGATTAGCTTAAGTCTTAGTTGATGATCTTTCTTTTCAATTAGAATCTGCATCTCATACACGTAATGTTTCAAAGTCTAGCTAGGACGTTAAATATTTCGATAGGCATTTTCAATAGCAAATCTCTTTATAAAAGAAGAACGTTCGTTCCACTGATTTCTAAGATTTCAATTAAAATTACTAATCTGCTTTCAAAATATACTTTCGAATATTTTTCTTGTATTGTCAAATCGCAGAGCATTTTTCAAAAGTTCTCGTGTCTTAAAATTTAATAGTTAGTATTAGTTCTAGTTATGAAAACTATTCATTGCGGTTCTCGTAATATTATGTATAATCTAGATAACTTTCATATCTTTTTAAATTTTCTTCGTCATCTAAACAAGAAGGGTGCAACAAAAAATGCGTTCTTTTAATGAAGTAAAATCTGATATTCCGATATCCAGACTCTCGGTACACCCAAAGACTCGGCACCTCTTTCACAAACATTTCTGCTTAAAAACTTCCACTACTAACATCTCATTTGACAACATTCGCAAACATGGCTACTTGGCTAGTTTTCACGGTTTTCTAAGCATGTGACGTGAATATGACCCCGTTTCCCTTAAAAAATGCTACGAAAGACATATTAGTCTGGCCATAGGCGAGGGCTATGTGCCAAAAGCGTTGCCATATTCAAGTAACCAAACTGCTTATGAATGTTGTTTAAATGTTGGGTATCATGCTGTATGGTCCGATTATTATTACTAATAATTATTTAAATTTGTTAGCCTTTTTTATCTTCTCTTATTCCCCTCGCGTTTCCTGTCCAGTAGGTAAATCAATTAGGGTGAACGAGAGTGTATTTAAACTGGAGTTTCGAAAAGTTAAGTTAGAGCGTGGTTAATATATTAAAACTAAAGATTACTTAACAAACACTAGTGTTAAATGTATATAAGTTACTAACTGATTAATACTCAATTAATAATACTATAAGGTATTTTCTCCCTCCTTTCAGCATGCCTTCGTGCTGTAACGGTAGTACACTCGGCGCGTATTCGAGAGATCCAGGATTCGAGTGTCCCCACCCTCCTGAGAGCACAGCAGATTTTTCACATCTCCTGCTTCAAAAATAGCTCAATTACTCTACAATGGCACTCGAACTAAAAAGTGGTGGACAATCATTCGTCACCACCCTGCTTTGGCGCCAGGGTCTCCTAACCACTAGTCGCCCTTTAAAAAAGAGAGTATATAAGGTACTTTACTCTATCCTTTCAGCATGCATTTGTGATGTAAAGGTGTAAAGGGATGTAAAGGTGTTTGCTATAGCAAACTTTAATAAAACTGTCAGAGCAAAAATTATGTAATATTTTTTCGCGAAAAACACTAGAAGCTATACTTATGTATTAGTTATAATTTTAACTAATTTAGGTAATATGACAAGAATAAATGAAATAGCTGTCAATAGCGATTTCATATGATGAAATGAATATGAAATCGCTCTCATAATATGAATCGCTGTCAGTAGCGATTTCATATAAATTTCGAAATTCATATGAAATCGCTACTGAGAGCGTACGTTGTTAGTTCTACCAGCGGTTAACTTTGAATTTCGACTTTGCATTCTTGCCGCCGAAAATATTATCTTGCCGGTGTAGATTTCTAAGTCAACGTGCTAGGTTAAACTGAATTGCAGTACTCTTTATCTTTGAGTAATTGTTGCTTTACTTTTTTAACATTCCCACCACAAGTAGTTGGGACGGTGTAAGCATGTAAGTGTTTGCCGTCTGTAAACAGTTTTGTTCAATAAAAGGTCTTTGACCCCTTCCCTTGTTGTATTCTAATTCGTGTCTTTGCGAGAAGTCGTAAGATATACTTTAAAGTAGATCTAGTTACAGTGTATGTTTGTTAAGGAAAACTAGATTCCACAACACTTTTGAAAATAAAAGTGTGGGAAGCTATACATTCACGAAAATTGATATACTATGCACTTATTCCTCATTCCACGAAATAAAGGAAAACATTTCCTCGAATTTCGCTTATTTGATTTATTATGTAAGATATAAAATAATATGATGTATGAAAATTCCATTGGGAATGCCATTTCCAGTTTCGTCATATAGTTTCGAAATTCCCATTTAAAGGAAATCGCTTTCCTTAAAAGCCTCTTTATAATAATACTCATGAAAAAAATTATTTGTATCACCCTTAGCGAAAAATATATGCCCACTTAATGTCAAATATGATGTCAACGTTTCAAATCAAAACTGTCCCTAAAGGCTTTTAATCCGTTCAAATGATGTCATTTTTCTAATCCCATCTGATGATTATATCGCTGCTAAGCTGTATCACAAAAAATAAAAGCAGTGCTTTTGGATGTGATGATAGTACTTCTTAAAAAATATCACCAGTTTTTCTCACTACCTTAGATTCTTCTGCGAGATTAAAATAAAACACCTTGTAAAGCACTGGTATTGATAAATACATTTCCAAGTCTTATCTTATCTGATAAGCCTATAGCGATAATGCTCAATGCTCAGTTTCAGACGTAAAGGTAGCTATGATTTATTATCAAATCTCAGATGAAATCCGGAACTAGAAAACAAAAGTTGACCTTCGTTATCATTTAGACACCTTGCACGTCTGAGAAAGTCAAGAAATGCACTGGAAGGACAGATATGATTACCATAGCTAACCAACATTATTGAGCGGGAGTTATTTTATTCCTTTATTTGTTTCTTGAATTCCTTGTACAAAGTAAAATCGCGAATCATTTCGATTGTCATACCCTCATAACTCAAGAATGAGTAACGTTAGAACATTGAAATTATATATATAGACTGCTAAAACATGTAGGTGTGCACCTCCCTTTTTGATTGCAATGGCAGCACCAAACACATATATTTGTATTAATTTAGAAGTTTTTTTCTTCTTTTTTCTAATACTTCTAAATTAATACTTGTTAGGCGTGTTATTCTATCTTAATTAATATATATATATATATATATATATTCCCACTCTCTTACCCGGCTGTGTGAGCCCATCTTTTTTATTCTTATTTGTTGCTAAATTGGGCAAATTTTTTTTTAAATGCGACTGAATTATGTTGTTCTTATGTTCCGGTTGAGATTTTTATGCCTTTAGTTAATCTCCATGCAATAGTTTTAGAATTATCAACAATTTAAATATTTAAGTGGCGCTAGGCCTAACGAGGCCGCCATTGAGTTGCATTTGAAACCCTTAGCAGAATGCAGCCCAACCGGGATAAGTGCTTACCGACGCTGCCTGCCGTACCCAGGGTCCCGGATTCGGAACTTCGGACAACACCTGGATGTTTGTAAATGTATAATGTCCGTGCGGCATGGGAGGATTCTAAATGTGCGGCAAGCTGAAGGTCCTCTCGACAAGTTGGTGG
>KK117512.1:169548-190315 GCA_000611955.2 Stegodyphus mimosarum
TTTTTTATGATTTATTTTTTAAATTTGTATTTTTATATAATTTTTATAAATTTTTCAAAAAGATTTTTGAGTTATCTTCTTCTTCTCTACACATATAATAAAACAAAGAGTATGTGTGTGTGTGTGTGTCTTTCGTTCGTGTTGCGAGTAAGCTAATAGACCCAGGGCCACGAAATTTGGTACATAGGTGTATCTACACAAAAGCCAGTGCACCTCGAAGCGATTTTTTCGAAATTCGAATTAGAATTTTTTTTAATTTATGTTTTGTGACCAAATCGCGTCATTTTGAGACATAATGGGCTACAGGAAAGCGAGATTTCACTCTATACATTTCATTTTTACATCGTCGTGAAGCGTAGACACTTAGCTATTTTACGAACTTAAAATAAATTTCGTATTTCAATAAATCGATTAAATACGAATTTATTTAGGAAGGTGAGCTTAACACCTTTTCAGCGGAATTTTTTTTAAAAAAACTTATTTTAAAAAATGTGCTGTTTATTTTCCTTTGATTTTTGGACACGTTGAACTTTAATCCTTTCGACTCCTTTTAAAAAAAGAATTTTGGAAAAATAATAATATTTTGTATTTTTTTAAAATTTTTTAAATGAAGCTTCCGAATACACTTCTCACATCTCAGATATTTTAAAATGTAGTTTTGGCAACAATTTTCCTTTCTTATTGTTGTTGATAGATTTTTGATGAAATTGCATCATTTTGAATAGTTTCATTCTTTTAAAAATTTCGGTTTGGCAACAATTTTTCATCGTATTTCTTATGTTACTGTTTTTAAGAGACTGAAAAGTTTAAGAAATTAAAAAGTTGTTTCTTTTTGCAACGGTAAATTGTTTAATTACTTTATTAGGATAATTAACATTTGTATCAAGGGATATTGCTTATTTCATTGTAATATTATGTTTTAATTATATATAATTTTAACTATAAAAAAGTTTTGCATGATATTTTTTAATCTGTTTAAGTTCTTAATCTGTTTATACCATTTGAGTTCTTAAGATTTTGCAAAGGGAAGTTGGTTAATTTATTTATTAGGGTAAGTAATATTTGTATTAAGGGATACTGCATATTTCATTTTCATTTTTTATATATATATAATACATTTTTATTGATTTCTTTTTTGATAAAGTTGTTCTGCAGAGTAAAATTCTGCGCGAAATGTTTTGTTTTTTGAGTTTCTTTCATGTTATTTTTTGCTTATTTCATTGTTTGTAAGATATTGAAAAGTTTTGCTGATTTGTTTTCAACGGAAAGTTGGTTAATTTTTTTATTAGGATAATTAATATTTGTATTAAGGGATATTGCTTATTTCATTGTATGCTTTTTATATGTAATGCATTTTTAACTGAATTTTTTTTCCGTTGTTGTTTGTTTCTCTTTCGATAAAATTGTTCTGCAGAAGGCCTCTTTAGGCATTTTTCCCGGTACACTTAAAAGCCAGACGAAGGCTGGCCGCGCAGCGGCTAGTAACCTATAAAATTTTTAACATCATCTTAAAGTAGATGTATTTCTAAGCACACTTGCAAAAGTTTTGAAAATGCTTGAGTTTTTTGTTCAAAATTTCCTAAAATAAACGTGAATTTACTCATTGGCGTGTTTTGAAATTTGGCATATTCGTTACAAGCGATAATAACGCCAAATGTGGTTTACGCAGTTTGTTAAAATTATTTGAAAGCAATGAACGTAACCTTTTTACCTCTCGTATGCAATAAAAAAAAGGAAGGAAAAATAGGTCGTTATCAATTAAAAAGTTCGCCGAAAATTGTTCTTGAGGAAAACTGAAAAAATGCGCCAATATAAATTTTTAAATTTCTCCGTAAATTTTGCATCACATTTTACAAAATTTAATATTTAAGCATAATTTAAGTCGTAGAACCGAAATATAGAAAACAAAATGGCATGCCATTTCCGAAAAGTCCGATTTTATATCAAAATATCGATATTAAAACAATGCTATATATAAATCTAATATATATCTGAAGTCGAGCTTTCGAGACGTGAAAACCGCAATTTAAATTTCGTCAATCGGTCCAGTAGAATGGGAGATATGAACTGCTCTTTTTTCTTGTTTGTTTGTTTTTTTGGGCGCAGTGTACATTACGATTATCCATAACTGGCTCTAAATCGCTCTGTTTGGCCACAGTTTCTGCGGTCGAGGAGATAATACGTAAATACACTTTAGCATTAAAGATATTGATCAAAATTTTATAAGCAAATTTTTGCATTTTCCTAGTTAAAATGTTGTGAGGATACTAATATATGTGCTTCTAGTTATATTTATATGAAATTATTTAAATTCCTTTACTATTTCAAAGGATAATTTTATCATCGTTTAATATAATGAAAGTAGCCGTGTGCAGACGTGACCACATTAAGCGGCGCCTACTCTATAAATATTTGAAGGTATGCTAATTTTTTTAACCCAAAGGGCATTAGCCCAGAAGAGTTGTTAATTTCATTTTGGCATTCATTGGTTCACTTTCTGCGTTGATTCACTTTTCAAACTATTGCCACCAAATATTGCAGCCCTGTATTATATTTAAAGAAATTAAATAATGAATAATCTGCATAAGTGTGTGTATGTTTCTCGCATTGTGATAAAATAACGGTACCTAAAGCCGTCAAATTTTGAATAACGTAATCTTCCACCGAATGTGGCTGTCTGCAAGCCCTAATTTTGAATTTGGAGTTTGTTTTATTATCTATTTCATATTTTGTCAGACATTAAAGAATTACTGATTAACAAATTCAACGATTTCAAAGCGAGCAATTGCAACACTGTGCGGAAGAAATAAACATTTTTATCTCTAGCCCGCGAGACTGTGTATCGGAAATTCTAAAGATATGCTCATTTTAAAATTATTTTGCGATATTGTTGTTGAATTGAATTTTATGGTTTAAGTACGAAGAACATGACATTTAATAAATAAATGTAACACACAAAATGTTAAAAAAAAACCATTTGGGCGTAATGTAAAATCTGAAAGCTTTCAGATTTTTTTTATTTTATTTCTAACAATAGTACTTGATATACATCATTCAGAAGACTGAAAATACTCAGCTCAAATACACAAGGAGAAACAACTAACGAAAAAGAAAGCAGAAATATCAAACAGTGAAACGTAAACAAATATATATCAATAACAAAAGTCAATTAGCCTGTAAAGCTTGCAACCGTTCTCTAGACCTCCAAAATCTGTCGTAAATATTTCCTGAAGTTTGCTACATGGCATCATCAATACCAAATATTTGGAAGAGAAGAGAAGACAAAGGCATTGAATTTCTAGGTAAAAACCCAATTTATTGCTAATATTTTATACAAAAAATAACAATGCATATAATTTACAAGTGTCCAGAAATAAAAATATCGTTCAAAAATACAAGAAAATAGGCTTATTCGTCTATTTTTAGACCGGCAAAACATTTAAAATGATGTTTAACTCTCTCAGTTCAACCCCTTCTGGACTTTTTCATAGCAAACGCGCGCCAAATTGACAACATCAGAAAATAAGCCATATCCCTCGCTCCATTTATTCAAGTAAAGATGTCTTTCGAGAACTCTTTTCGACGATAAGGCGTGAAAATTGCTCCGAAAATGACAAATGACAGATATATGTATTCGGAAATGATACAAATTGGAGTTTACAGAACTCTCAAGGGCAATAAATATCGAGGGAGAGGACTTTTAAAGTTCTGTTTCACTGAGTTTTCTTTGTCCCAGTTTTTAAACCTTTGATTCAAGTCAATGTCTCAAAGCAATTGATCTTCAATCACTCTCAGGAGAAGTTATTTTATAATGTAGTACCTGATAATGTCTGAGTTTCGATGTCATGTTAGTTCTAAGCTTCTACAGAACAGTTTCCTTTTCACCCAACGAGTAAAATTGCAAGCTATATATTATATATAACAGTTCTACTCAGTTTAAGAACCTATAGCTAGTTTTCTGTTTTATCGGATTGCCTATCGTTTAGGTGTGCTTCTTCTTCCCGTATACTTCTTTCAATTAATAATTTATGGTTTAAGTTGTTTATAAACTATTATTTAAGTTATTCTCTACTTAAGCAAGATTGTCGATTCGTAATTAATTCGTAATTTACGGTTCCATTGATTCGTAATCTGTCACTTAAGTTATTCCTTATTTGAAGTAAGCTTTTAATTCCTAATTTATCCGTAACTTCGTGGATTCGTAATTTATCATGAACTTGGTTTAATTTAGTCGCAGTTTGCCGTTTTAATTATTCGTTACTTAAAGTAAGCTTTCGATTCGTTATTTATTTTTGACTTTTCGTTTAAGTTATTCGTTTAAATTTTTGATTCGTAATTAATTCCTAACTTACGGTTCTATTGATATCCATAACTTGGTGTAATATCGTGGATTCATAATTTATCCGTAACTTGTTAACTTCGTGGATTCGTAATTTATCCGTAACTTGGTTTAATTTATTCGTAATTTATGCTTAAATTATTTGTTATTTAAAGCAAGCTCTCGATTCCTAATTTATTCTTGACTTATGGATCAAGTTACTCATCGTTTAAATTATTCGTTCCTTAAGTGAGGTGACATTGTTAATTCTCTCCTTAACTTATCGTTTAAGTTCTTCATTCCTTAAAGTTTGGGTTTTAATTTATTCGTAATTTGCGTTTAAATTAGTCATTATATAAAGCAAGTTTATTATTCCTAATTTATTTTTGACTTACCATTTAAGTTATTCTCAACTTAAAGTAAGCTTCTGATTTATAATTTATACACAACTTTTGATGTAACGGATTCGCAACTCATCGTTTAAATTATTCGTTAATTAAAGTGAGCGTTCGATCCGGGTCTTCTTCGCATGCTTTCATGGTGTAGTGGTCAGCACGCTCGACACGTAACCGAGAGGTCCGTGGTTTGATTGTCGGCAAGGGCATTACTCATTTTTCATTCTTCTTCCAAAAAAAATCCTAATGACTCTACAATTTAATGTAAGCCTTTGATTTTTAATTTATTCTTAACTCACTCTTTAAGTTATTTGTTACTTAAACTAAGCTACAGATTCGTAATATATCCATAATTCATGGTTTAATTGATCTGTAGCCCATGTTTAAATTTTTCGTTACTTAAAGCAAGTGTTCGATCCGTAATTTGCACCTAACCTAGCGTTTCAATTATTCGTTACTTAAAGTAAGCTTTTGATTCGTAATTTATTCTTGATTTAGCATTTAAATTATTCGTTACTTAATAACCATTTCGATTCGTAATTTATTCATAACTTGCGGTTTAACTGATTCGTAATTCATCGTTTAAATTATTCACTACTTAAAGTAAGCGTTAGATTCGTAATTTACTCCTAACTTACCGTCAAGCTATTCGTCACTTCTTGTTTAAATCACTCATTATTCAGAGTAAGCTTTTGATTCAGAATTTAGTCTTGACTCACCACGTAAGTTATTCGTTGCTTAAACTAAGCTTTCGATTCATGATTTATCCGTAATTCATGGCTTAACTGATTCATAATTCATGGTTTAAATTATCCGTTGTTCAAAGTAAGGGTTTAAATTTCGCCTTCTTCGGATGCCGCCTTCTTCGCATGCCTTCGGGTCCGCCTTCTTCGCATGCCTTCGTGGTGCAGTGTTCAGCACGCTCGACGCGTAATCTACAGGTCTGTGGTTCGATTCCTGGCAAAGACGTTGCTCATTTCTTCAGCTTCCTGCTTCAAAACAAAAAAAAACTAATGTTACACAAGCGCCTGAACTAAAAAAGGTGGTGGATGATGATTATCCACCACCGAGATTTGGCTATTGGGTCCAAAAAAACCCAATTGCCGTTCAAAAGGGGGAGTATATAAGGTATTTCTCGGGTCTTCTTCGAATGCCTTCGTGGTGTAGTGGTCAGCACGCTCGATGCGTAACCGAGAGGTCCGTGGTTCGATTCCCGGCGAAGGCATTGCTCATTTTTCATTCTTCTGCTTCCAAAAAAATCCTAGTGACTCTACAATTTAATGTAAACTTTTGATTTTTAATTTATTCTTAACTCACTCTTTAAGTTATTTGATACTTAAACAAAGCTACAGATTCGTAATTTATCCACAATTCATGATTTAATTAATCCGTAGACCATGTTTAAATTAATCGTTACTTAAAGTAAGCATTCGTTTCGAAATTTATTGCTATTATTTTTAAATTGAATTGAAATTGAAATTTATTAATATTTTATTATTGATCATTTAAGTTATTCATTACTTAAAGTAAGCTTTTGATTCATAATTTATTCTTAGCTCACCGCATTTAAGTTATCCATTGCTTAAAACAAGCTTCCGATTAGGGATTTATCCATAATTCATGGTTTAACTTATTAGTAAATCATGGCTTAATTATTCAGTTACTTACTGATAAGCTTTCGATTCGTAATTTACTCCTAACTTATCGTTTAAATAATTCATTACTTAAAGTAAGCTTTTTATTCGTAATTTATTCTTAAATTTTATTATTTAATTACATTATCAGATCTTTACTCTCTGTCAGATTGCATTCAAAAACGTCCACACACGCAAAGATCCGTAAGGTTCTGTCGATTATAACATGAGTGACATATTCGACAAAACAGTGTACCATAGTCAATAAATAAAAATAAAATTTGAAGGCTTTTAAATTTTATGTTACGCCCAAAGAGACTTTTTTTTAACCTTTTGTGTGTTACCTTTATATATTAAAGATCATGTTCTTCGCACTTAAACCATAAAATTCAGTTCAACAGCAATATCACGGAATAATTTAAAAAAAACATATCTTTAGAATTTCCGATACACCGTCTCGAGCGCTGGAGATAAAAAATGTTTTCGTACAGTATTGCCATTGCTCGCTTTGAAATCGTTGAGTTCGTGCAACAAAAATTCTTTAAAGTTTTACAAAATATGAAATCGATAATAAAATAAATTCCAAATACCAAATTTGGCCTTCCAGATACCCATATTCGGGTGGAAAAGTACGTTATCCAAAATTGGAGGGCTCTAGGTACCGTCGTTTTATCAGAATGCGAGAAACATACATACATTTATGCAGATTCTTAATTATTTAATTTCTTTAAATATAATACAGATTGCAATATTGTGTGGCAACAGTCTGCAAAGTGATTCAGACTTTTAATGTGTCCAACGCAACTTCATAGCCATGGTATCGCAAAACGAAAACAATAGTCCTTCAAAGGACAAAGCCCCTTTGGTCTAAAAAAAAAGAAATTGTCTTAAATATTCATAATGAAAGTAATTAAAAGTAAATTAATAAGCCCAAGACTTGCGCTAAAGGTGCAAAGTAATAAAGCAATAATTCTGTTGCTTGGAGATGTAATATGGAGAGTTTTCTTTTTATAATTTATATATATATACATACACTTTGAAGACGTTTGACAATTGAAAATTCATGAATAATTACTATGGCCTTCAGCCCACAAAATTAAGCTACTCTGAATAAAATAAATTTTCAGTCTTACACTTTCTTTTAAACAACTATGTAGCATATTCGAGAGTAATTACTTAAACTGGATAATCTTGTAAACGTACCCCAATAAGGGGTATGTGTAAACTAGATTTATTACATTGTGATAGAACTGATAGGTTATGAAACTCGTTAAGTTAATTACGCTTCTTTCTCGTTCATTTTCCGGCTCTTGGTGGCAACAATTTGAAATGTGAACCGACATTTATAGTTAACCAGTGCAAAATGCCCAAACGGAATTAAAAGTACTTCAGTGCAAATTGCCCCTTTGGACTAAAAAAGACAAAAAGGATGTTTTATAAAGCCACCTTAGTAAGAAAACTGAACGTTGATATGATGTACTGGGAAAAGACTGAAGGGAAAAAAAAGAAGAAAAAAAAGTGTATGCCGACACTTAACACTACATCGGAAATTCTAAACTGCTATGTTGTTTCAAAATTTTTGGTAAGTTTGCTGTTAAATTGGGTATGGCGAAAGCGCATAGAAAAGGAGGCTTAACAATAAAGCTAAGAAGACAACAAAGAAAAAATGGCTTAGTAGGAGTGAGTGTAATAGCGGATCGGTAGACTGCGAGCTCAGACCGAGCGTAAAAAAAACTTAACAATCCCTTTTAGACGACCCTTTCAGATTTCTTTTTTTATTAACGTTACTGCTAGAACAAACTGTAAAATAGATAAAAGTTATGCAGAGTTTTCAGTACCCCGTCTCCCTTTATGACGTTAAATCTCATGTGTAATTTTTCCGTTCACATTCTCTGGATCGAAATGGCCATTTCCTGAATTACAGTATAAAAAATCTGAGGAGTACACTACATGAAATCCTTGTACGGAATATTAAATCATACGCATTTTTTCTTGCCTTTCATTTCAACATATTTCCTCGAATTTCATTAGACAGATAATTCTCATTCAATTAGTTCAATTGTCACTTCGCGGCGAGGCAAAAAATACATAAAAATTGAAATAGAAAAACATAAAACACCAAATACATTTACAACAATTAAAAAAAATCTTTTTACTATTAAAATTGCAGTTTCTACTAAGCAACTCGACCAGCGGGCAAGAAGGCAGATTTTTCGGTGCACAAAACTGAAAGTTCACTTTTGGTCTAACTCGGCAAAAAGAAAGAAAACTGATTGAATTTCTTGTGGACGCTATGCTGAGTCACAATATATGGAACAATCTAATAACTTAAATGAAGTAATTACAGAATGGATCAAGCATGATTTATTTCACAATAATAAAAGAAGACGTTATCTTTGTTGATCCGAAGCTCAGTTTCTCTAGATTGGCAACAAATCCACTATTCTGCCAAGTTTCAAATGTACACAAATATGGCGCTTATGGTAAAACGTTAGGCTTAACGGCACTTAAACAACTTTTAAATTGTTGATAATTCTACAATTATTGCATGGAATTTGACTAAAGGCATAAAAACCTTAACCGAAAGATAAGAGCAATATAATTCAATCATTTTTAAAACAAAACATGCATAATTTACCAACATATAACAATGAAAAAACTGAGCTCAATGAGCCGAGTAACAGAGCGGCTGTAAGTATGTATATGTGTATATATATTTATATACTTTTTGTGCGGCCGATTGCCACCAAAACGGGAGTCGCACAATTACATGCTATAGTAATCCTGAATGCTAAATTTCAACGTTCTGAGGCTACTCATTTTTGAGTTATGTGAGATATATACATACGTACGTACAGACGCCACGAAGAAATCTCTTCTGAATCCATTTTAAATCAGTTTTATAGTTCGTTTGGGGGAAAAGACTCCTTTATTCCGTCCTTACGTACAGATGGCAAACAAAAACATCGTTAAATTGCATTCGATAGCTGTCAAAGAGGATATTTTCGTTGAAATATGATATTCGAAATTTTTCGCGATTACAGTACTTCTTTCTTACTTCATACGAGGAATTAAAAAAGATACAGAGCATGTTTCAAATATTCTAGAACTTTTAATGCAAACAGATGTCTCGTAATAAATTTACTTTTATGCAAAAACTCGGCAAATAATGACAAATACAAAACTGCATCCTCTACTGCCCCAGTTGCTGGCACTAGATCTTTCCTTTGAGAGTTTGGATATCATTAAACTACAATAAACATAAAGCGACAGCAAATAATATTTCAAAATACTCGGCATAAAACACCTGAACTCACACAAATCACTCCGTATAATAAGAATTTCTTGTTGCATCAGCTGCTAAAACCGTTCAGGAAACGATATTTTTTCTTGGTAAATATATTTCCGAAGTTACTCTTGCTAATACGCATGCGTATAAATAAAGCTGACATAAGCGAAATAGCGATAAGTTAGTTCAATGAAATCATGAACGGTTTAGTCATGCGGAATTAATTCTTTGTTAAAGTTTCTAGGGAACAAATATTAAACCCTCGACTACCAGCTTAGGTTTTGTTACCATGTCATAAATGTATTTTCATTATCTTTGTTTTCCATTTATATCGTAATATAAAACTTTTATATCAACAAGTACGTTATTTTTACGTAACGACTTAAACCAAATGACAGAATTTATTACACATAGCTTGCTCGATTGGTTTCAACCACTTTGTTTTTATAGACCTAAGAATAAAGCCGCTTGTTAGTAGTTTCAGCTTAAGTACTTGATGCTTTGGGAACCATCAAAATTTCGTCATGTTTTGGAAAATTCTCAAAAATATTCCAAAGCAAATAAATATCATATTAAGCTCTACAACAGTTATTTATTTCTGGGTAACTGCATTATATATACATTTCCACCTTCAACGGAAAACCGGAGTTTTTGTTTGCAGAGCATGCATTACGAACAGTATAATAGCATTATCAATCCTCAGCATAGTCTTGGTCTGGCTCAGTGCACTTACTCCGGTTATTGTGAGGCTGGACAGAACATTCTTCCTGATTTGTGTTGGGTTCTATTCCAGGTGAACGAGCTGCTGCATAGGAGTTTCCGTTCCGTGGTTTATCTCATGTGTAGTGCATATGAAAGCCACTTTCCTTTAGGAAGTCCTGCACAAAGGCATCCCTGTCTTTAGGCAGATAGCCCTTGAGTGCTTTGCTATAATTAAATAAGCCTAAACCTTGCTGATTTCTGCGGAGCCTCTTAGATGCTTCTGGATGGAACCTTACCGTCGTCCTGGAATTCTGTTCCATTTAGAAGTATTCCCAGATCTTATCTCCCGTTAGGATATGCTGCAGAGGTACTTAATCCTAAATTCAGAACACTGGAAAGCCATTTAGAAGGCATTCCATACGTCTCTCTTTCATTTCGGCTTGTCAAGTAGGGTTTTATAAATGTCTCTCCCGAGTCGTTTGTTGCACTCTTTGAAATCTGCACTTAGAGCCTGCAGTTATAGAGGTAAACATGAAGGAATGGAAGAGCCCTCGTTGGCGACTTAACCTCTTGACATACAATGATGGCCAGGAGACGTCTTTGATTTCATGTGCCATTGTAAACTTTGACGTCTCCAAGACATCAAGAATTGTCTTCGGCGAACGTCTCGCAGTATATTATTATTGTTATACAGCAATTTAAATTTAAAAATAGAACGTTTTTTTTGTAAGCTTGCACATGAGTGTCCACAAATGAGCCAAACTAAATGGTATTCCTCGGACGCGTATTTTATTTGTATGTCAAGAGATTAAGAACGACGGACACGCAGTAAGTTCGGTAATTCCTTCTATATGAGCCCGGTCAGTGGTCAAATGGTTAAGATCTCTGAATACAAGGAGTATGACCCGGGTTCGATCCCAAGCTTTTAGGGCAAATTGCCCCCTTGGACTAATAAGTTTGTCTCCGGCACGCGAGACTGTGTATTGGAAATTCTAAAAATATGATGTTTTTAAATATTTTGTGATATTGCTGTTGAAAAGAATTTTATGGTTTAAGTGCGAAAAATATGATATTTAATAAAAAAAATGTAATGTATACACCACGTGACTTCCTTGTATGGAATATGAAATTACACGCAATTTTCCTGCATTTCATTTAAACATACTGAATTTACAGTTAACGAATTTTGAATTAATCTACTTCATCGATAGCGCATAAACCGCAACAGAATAAATGCACTCTTTAAAGTTCATTATATTTATTTACCATAGCCACACTCCGGCGCTAAACACAGAAGATTTCACAGACGATCCAGCACCGCTTACCTAATGCACATGCGCTACTAATTAATTCAGTTCTCACTTCGCGGTAAGGCAAAAATACATAAAAATTCAAAATATTTTTATTAAAAATTGAAAGATGTAGGAAAACATAAAACACCAAGTACAGTTAAAACAATTAAAAAAACAATTTTTACAATTAAAATTACAATTTGTATGAAAACACGAGCTGATAACTTAAATGATAATTCCAGAATGAACCAAGCATAATTTAATTCGCAATAATAAAAAGAGACGTTACTTTGTTGTTGCGAAGCTTAGTTTCTCTAGATTGGCAACAAATCCACTATTCTGCTAAGCTTTAAATGTAAACAAATATGGGCGCTATCATAACCAAAAAATAGGCTTAGCAGCACTTAAAGAACTTTTAAATTGTTGATAATTCCACAATAATTGCATGTAGGTTAACTAAAGGCATAAAATCTTACCCAAAAGATAGGAACAACATAATTTAATCATTTTTAAAGTAAAAAATGCACAATTTACAAACATATATATGATTTTTCTTAGTGGAACTGATTGATTGTGTTCGAATATTTCTTCTCTGGTGCTTATGAGGTTTCGATTTAATGAATAAGAACTCTTGAGTTAATTTGAGAAATGATTGAATATGTAATTTAAGTGAATTTAAAAAACATTTTTAATTGAGATAGTATTCTTTTCTACTGACTACTAGAGCAGATTTTTTTCCTTCTCGTTTTTTCAGGTTAAGATTTATTAAGATGAATTTGCTTTCTTTTGTAGTTGATAGTTATTTTCAATATTATTTTGAGTTAGATAGTAATAGTAATAGTTCATTTAGATATTATTTTGAGTTAGTTCAATCAACCAGTTTCTCCTTCTTCCGAATTAGAAGAATTTCCTTATAGTCCATTATTTTAGTTTGTCTGGCGCCAGTAGGTCAGTCAGTTAAGTTAGGCCGTTTAAGACTTAAAAGTCAGAAAGGATAAAACCCGTAAGTTTTAAAGCAATTTAACAAGAATAAAGAAACTGAGCTCACTGAGCCGAGTTTTAGAGTGGATATATATATATATACATATATTTATATACTTTTGGTGCGGCCGATTGCAACCAAAATGAGAGGTGCACATCTACGTGTTATGGCAGTCTTGTATAAAAATTTCAGCGTTTGAGGCTAGTCGTTTTTGAGTTATGCGAGATACATACATACGTAAGTACGCACAGACGCCACGAAAAAATCTCTTCAGAATCCATTTTAAATAAGTTTTCTGTTTACCCTTTTTGTTTTTTGGGTGAAAAGTGTCCTATTTTCTGTCCTTACGTTTAGATGTTACTCAAAAACATCATTAAATTGCATACGAAAGCGGTCAAAATGGACATTTCGTTGAAATATGAGACCCGAAATTTTTCGTGATTACAATACTTCCTTTTTACTTCGTACAAGGAAGTAAAAAAGGTAACACATAAAACGTTAGAAAAAACACCCCTTTGGGCGTAATATTAAATCTAAAAGCTTTCAAATTTTTTTTTCCAATGAAATTTTCCTAATTATTCACCAATAAATAAAGACTGCTGAAAAATGAAAATACTCCTGTTCCGTAACATCTTCTTAATGCACACATTTTGATTGATTTTGATCCTCAGCCAAAAAAGGTTGCGTATACCTGTGCCAAACCGCCATCTCTTTTTATCCTTGCATACTCAACTGGAGTATGATATCAATCGTACATATAATTTTCAATAAAGCTTTTCCGGATTGCCCCTGAATGCCTTAATGTTATTTTCACAAAATAGACGTTTACAACCCTGAGAAAAGTTATCGCAAACTCTTGCAAAATTTCATTACATCATTTTGACTTGCATGGATTTAGTTTCAAAGACAAATTAGATATAACAGAAAGCAATACTACCACAGATTCATTAGATGTAAAAGTTTTATCACCTGATAAAGAAATCTAAAATACAAGTAGTCTAGACAAAGCTAGCAGACAAAACTCATGAGAATTCTTGCATTATTAGAATGGGCGGCGCAGAATAAAACTGAATTTAAAAGTCTTCTTTATAACTTCGCAATGAAGAAGCCTTCCAATTTACCCAGTCGCACGAACATAGCTTTTTCGAAAATATTTTCGCTGTCTACATGAATAAAGTTTTCGGTGATATAACGTTCTGAGATTCAGATATACGCAAACGTTTCAGACAAAATAAGGATTGTTCGGAGTTCTGTTTTCCACCGTTTCGAAATTTCTAACAATAGATTTTTAAAAATCTGCCTATTAATGGTGTTTGCAATAAAAGGTCATAAAAGGGCTCTAATCTGGCTGCCGACAAACAGATCTTGGGGCGGGGGTGAGCGTTGTTTATGGATATTAAATATTAGTTGGTAAATTTAACTAATTAAATAGTTAACATTCAGTAAACCCTTGCCGAACGATGATTTGGGCAACGCGATTTCGTATGTATGCATTATCTTAATTGTTTCCATTTAATTTGTCCACACTAAAACTGCATTTATACGCAATTCAATGTTCATGCATCAATCTATATACATAAACAAGAAAGTCTGTGTGTTTGTTTGTTTGCTAATAACTCAGTCACTACTATAGCTATGGTTACCACTATTTCTACAATTCTTTTCTGGGTGCTGGAAAAGATCGACGTCCACTTTTTTTCAAAAAAAAAAAAAAATAGCTAAAATCAGAGACATTAATAAAAAAACGTTAAAAAAGCTAAACTTTCGCCCTCATTTTTTTGAGTGGCAACAGTCTCGCGCGCGGGAGATAAAAATCGGTTTTATTTCGAGAGTTGTTGCCACTGCAGGCTTTCAAATCCTAGATTTTGTTAATAAAAAATTTCAAAGTGTTACGATGAAATAAAAATAGCATTGCCAATCATTAAATACATTATTCCCTATTCCAAAAGTCGTGAGAAGCATTTCGACTCTTCCCAGCTTCGTAGGACTTTAATCAGCCCAGATATTTATCAAAAACTTTGAAAACACTAATTTTCGCACTCATTCTTCCAAGTGTCAACACTCTAACACGCTGAAGATAAAAATGCTTTATTTCGAAAAGTGTTGCTACTGTTAATCAAAAATTTGTAAGTTTTATTAAATCTATATACATATAAAGAAGAATATCTGTTTGTTTGTTTGTTTGTTTGTTCGCGTTATTGATTTTTTATCAAGTATGAGCAATGCTTTGCCACATTTAATCGACTAAAATTGAATGCAGGTGAAATAATAATGGAATGAACTTGAGTTTTTACGACCATTTGATTAGAAATATGAAACTCATTAAAAATTGCATGCCATTTTTGCTGATATAATGAAAGAGAATTAGCTTATTTTTCTTTCGAAATTTTTAAGTGGGTTCCATATCCTAACAGACTGAAAAATATATGACTATGAATCGTATTTCTTGCATCAGTTTTAGAAAAGGATTACAGCGGTATCCTGTTGTTAGATACATTACTCACAATCTAACTTAATTGGCATCGGGTACTTCCGCTTGTATTAAATATATTCTGGCATCAGCTCTGGCCAGATGTTAGCAACAATTTTAAAGGATTTTCGTCAACAGAAAATGATTCCAAAGAAATCGTAGAAATTGCGAAAGCAGTTGGTAGCGAAAGGTTTTCACATATGGTCAGAAAAATAAGTCAATGAATTAAATAAGATGTAACGAATAAAGAACTAAATAAAACCAACTAACAATGAAACATATGATAATGAAGAAAAGATAAGCGCCATTAACTTCTAAGGATTGAAACGAATTGTTAAAATATCTTATGTGGAAACCACATGACTTCCTTGCAGGACATTCTAAATTATACGTATTTTTTGCTGCATTTCATTTAAACTTATTTCCTCGAATTTCATGGCGAACTCGCTAGGCCTAGCGCTACAAAACATTTTTAATTTTCCATAATTCTACAACTATTGCATGTAGATTAACTAAAGGCATAAAAATAGTAGTCAGAACATAAGAACAACATAACTCAATCACTTTTAAAGTAAAAGATGCACAATTCACCAACATATAAGAATTCAAAAAAAAAATAGATCACCAAGCCAGGGGTGGGAACAGTACTGTGAAAAAAATTTTTTGATGTCAAAGTTTCAAAAATAAATTTAAATTCATTTCCTTTCAAGTCTTTGAATGGATTCGTTCAAGATTTTTTACTAGACGGCCGACTGCAACGAAAACGCGAGGTGCACAGCTACACGTTATAGCAATCCCGTATACAAAATTTTGACGTTCTTCTACAATTAATCAGTTACGCGAAATTCATACGTACGTACGATTCTTTCCCCCCCCCCCTGATTCGTACAGACATCATGCAAAAAAAATTCTGAATCTATTTTACTATCCATTTTGGAAAACATAATCCTTTGATCCATCCGTATGTAATGATGCCACTAAAAAAAATCGCCTAAATGGATTCGAGAGCGGTCAAAATGGATATTTTCTTTAAAATACGTAAAAAATTTCCTGTACGTCGACGAAGAAGTAAAAATGTACAGCAAATAATTGCCACCTACCGCAACCAAAATGCTTCAGATAACGCATTTGGAGAATGGAAAACTGGCAAACAGAAATGAACACTAGCAGAAAGGGCTTTTATCGATACCCAAATCAATTCTAAGGAACACAGAAATCTTAGATTTTTATTCTGCGTCTCATCCCCCCCCCCGATTTTTTTACCCATGTGCATCATTACTCCATAAAGCGATTCATTGTGCGCAACTGACTATAAATACTTTATCTTCTCGTAAGGTCATAACTCTCTTGCCTTAAGTTTGATAAGCTAAACGTTTATTCTATGTTTTGTTACTTTAAAATAGGTACTTAAAGGTATCGATCCCATCGTAATATGTGTCGTCATCACTGCACGGAGGAAATGTTGGATTTAAATTGAATGTAATTATTTTATATGTGCTTGAATTTAATTTTTTACTTAATGTCGTTTGGCTACTAATATTTATTGTTACTTTAGTTTCTTGGAAGTGGCAACAAAACAATTGATAGAATTAGCGAAATATGTGCGTGTAGTTAGTTAGGTTTAAAAGAACTTGTTATTTACATGAATGATATTTTATTTAACATCTTTTCAGCAAATAAATGAACGCTTTAGAATATTTTTATTAGTTTCTTAAGAGTCCGTGATACGCTGGTAGCGTAATAGTTTATTTTCACGCGTAAGCAAACAGGAAATGAGAGGTGTTTTACAAATTGGACAATTCGAACTTTTTCCTACAGTAGTTCTCGCCATAGTTACAAGATACGGTTTGGGAAAGAAAATGGTCTTGAAGTGCCTGTTCTAAAGTAATGAACTACAGTTGCGTTTAGAGTTATGCTTGGATTTTTCTTTTTTCGTAAACGTAAAATCCGCTAAATAGAGGTAACTCTTCAAAAATCCACAAATACACAAAAATAGACATGATAGCTTTGAATTTTAACAGCTATAATTTTGCATATTGCAATATCAATCTCGTACAATGTGATCGCATGCAAATAATGCAATTATTTAAAAAATAAGGAATTTCAGAATACTTATTTCAAGAGACTTAGTAAAAAATGACGCTGTATGAATTTTAACACGTCTTCAATGGAAATGAATTTTAAAAAATAAATATTTTTCATAATCGAAAGCAAAGAAACTAAAAATTCAAGTATTTAAGTATGAATTAAAAAAAAAGAAAAGAAAGGAGATGTCATATTTAGCCTGAACAAATTTCGTAAAAAAACGTAAACATTTTATCGTGCAAGCTAAAGTTTTAAGTTAAAAATCTCAAGTAAATAAATATGTCAATAACTTGGAAAATATAAATGCATCAAAACTGCAATAAATTTTGATACCTAAAAATAAGATGATGGTGCAAATTCTTCATAATAAATTAAACTAATTATTGTTATGCTCTCTTAAACATTGAGAAATCATGGAGTTATTGGATTTATAAGAGGAAAAAAAACCTCTTGCTGACGAAATCCACAAGATTTTGATCTTTAAAAGTTAAATGCTTGTTGCATAAACCATAGGTTACGTAAAAGTCAAAAACAAATGTAACATTAATTTAAATTAAGTTATAAAACCGGAATTATTTTCATAATTTATTTAATTTGTAGTATTAAATTTTTCCGATTCTTTTCTTACATGCGAACTTCTTCCTTAAGCCATCGCTAAGAGAGAAGTTTACAGTCTTGTATGAAGCGAAAGACTGAAGAAGGGAATTTCAAAGATTACTTTTACTGACATTTTACGAAGTTGATTTAAGCACAAGATAAGTGATTTTTAAATTCGAATATTGAAATGTTTAATTTCACATTTTGTTTAAAAAATGTCTGAAATTTTGTTCTCCTTCTCCCAAAAATGACACATTTTCGATTATATTTACATTTAAGTATAACATAGTTATATATTCAACGTTTGTTAGTGTCATTTATTTTGATACTTGTGCTACCATCTGTCGGCTGTGAAAGGAATTAACGACTTCATGTTCCGAAAAGAAACAAAGTAGCAAGATTCGTATTGCCTTTAAAAAAGGGAGTGGGACAGTTTGTCCTCAACACCAAATCATTTCTCTGTGTAGCAGATGTTTCAAAGCAAAAAATCCGCCAATTATGAAGCTTCATTTTTTTAGTTTGAATAAAATTTGATCTATGTGAAAAACTAATCGGGCATTTGTAGAAATGTTGAAATCCTTTCGAGAAAGCGCTTTTTTACTCCGAAGAGCACAAATTTCCAAAAATAGTTTTGAGAGGTTCGGAAAGCGATTAAACTATTTACGAATAATAATATAGCGCTTGAATTTTGGACGAATATTTTAATACCTTGAAGAAGAGGAATCGCACAAGGTTCTTTCAAAATGCACTGAGATGTTCATAAAATTAAGATTATTTTCTTTTTCTTCCCCCTTCATTTTAAATAATATCACAGCAATTATCAGTTCTATTAAATATTATCGTGCAGTAATTATTAATTATCTGCAGTAATTTTTAATAATTAATATTTACGTTTGTCCCAAATGTGACAAACAATGTATTTTAACCTGAACTCTAGTGGCATTCTAAGCATGCTGAATCTAAAATTCAGCAAAATTAAATCCTAAATTGACGTTAATTAAAAAAAAAAAGGAACGAAAAGAAAAAGAAAAAAAAAGAAAAGTCTGAAAGGTTTCATATTTTGAATTACGTCCAAAGGGGCTTTTTTTAACATTTTGTGTGTCATCTTTATTTATTAAATATCATGTTCTTCGTATTTAAACCATAAAATTCAGTTCAACAGCAATATAACAACATAATTTTAAAATGAGCAGATCTTTAGAATTTCCAATACATAGTCTCACGCGCTGGAGATAAAAATATTTTTTCTGTACAACGTTCCCATTGCTCGCTTTGAAATCCTTGAATTTGTTAATTAAACATTCGTTAAAGTTTCACAAAATATGAAATCGATAATAAAATAAATTCCAAATTTGTGCTTCCAGATGCTCATATTCGAAGAAGAATTACGTTATTCAAAATTAGATGTCTCTAGGTACCGTTGTTTTATCACAATGCGAGAAACATACGTACATTTATACAGATTCTTCATTATTTAATTTCTTGAAATGTAATACATGGCGATAATATTTGGTGGCAACTGTTTGAAAAGTGAATGCTTTTAGTGAAAAAAAGTGAAAGCTTTTAGTGAATCGACGGAAAATACCAAAAAGAAATTATTAGTCCTTCAGGGCAAATTGCTCCTTTGGTCTAATAAAAATCATATTTAGAAGAAAAAAGCAGATTTTTTTTTAATCCGGAAATTTATTACAGTTATAATTTTTTCCAAGATTCAGAAACTTATTTAATTTATTAGTCTAAAGGGACTTTGTCCCTAAAGGACTATTGTTTTCGTTTTGCGATTTTGCGTCGGAAACATTAAAAGTCTGTATCAGTTTCCAAACTGTTGCCACAAAATATTGCAGCCCTGTATTATATTTAAAGAAATTAAATAACGAAGAATGTGCATAAATGTATATATGTTTCTCGCATTGTGATAAAACGACGGTACCTAAAGCCATCCAATTTTGAATGCCGTAATCCTGCTGCGAATATAGGCATCTGGAAGTCCAAATTTGAAATTTGGAATTTGTTTTATTAACGATTTCATATTTTGTAAAACTTTAACGAATTTTTGCTTAACAAACTCAAGCGTTTCAAGTTTCAAAGCGGGCAATGGCAACGTTGTACAGAAAAAAAAAAAAAAAACATTTTTATCTGCAGCGCGTGAGACTGTGTATAGGAAATTCTAAAGATATGCTCAGTTTAAAATTATTTTGCGATATTGTTCTTTAGCTGAATTTTACGGCTTAAATGCGGAGAACATGATATTCAATAAATAAAAGTAACATACAAAATGTTTAAAAAACGCCCCTTTGGAAGTAATTTAAAATCTGAAACCTTTCAGATTTTTTATTTTATTTATTTATTTCTGTTTTATTAGCACCTACAATAAAAATTTCTTTTAAGTGTTGTTGTTTCTAATTGTAATAAAATCTTATCTGACGATAAATAGATGTTCTTGCCAGTTTAACGCGGGGAAACGTTTTTCACTTATTTTGGTATTGCAAAATGCGTTTTGCATAATAATTTGCAATATTGTACTACATAATAATAACAATAAATGTTATTTATACCACGTGTATCAGAAATAAAACCTGTTTTTAACTTACTATAATAAATGAATTGGGAAATTTCTCATAATAATTCCTGGATACTATCGTCTGCATTAAATAAAAGTAAATTTCTTAGAATGACCTTTTTGATTTAAAGTACAGATTTCAAATATTTTTTATTAATTCTGTTTAATAGTTTTTTACTTTTTATGTTTGGCATTTTCCTTTTTAAACTGTTTTACATTAAAAAAAGAGATATACAGAAAAAAGGAAAAGCTTTAAAATTAAAATACTTTTTGATTTGAATTTTAATGTCATTTAACTGTCATGATTTAGTTTTATAGACTGGCAACTGTAGATGTTATTTTTACTTGAACGAGAAAAAAGCGAAATATTTATATTTTTTTACATTTTAAAATTTTTTATATATTTAAATATGTTTAACTTTAATAACAAATTCTTCCTGAAA
>KK117512.1:190333-219333 GCA_000611955.2 Stegodyphus mimosarum
TTAGTATTTTTTCAAATGGCATTTCTCTTTAATTTCTTTCAAATTATCGTTTCTTTTAAAGTGAATAGAATTCTAAAGTTGAATTTTCTCTAAATTGAAATTCAAATTTTCTTGCAGCTGTCGTGATAACTCTCTATTCACCTCATGCGAAATGAAAACTCTTTCTTTCAGTTTGATTTTTACTTTACATATTTCTATATTTATATAACTATAATATATAAAGTTATCAAAACCGTCCACAAGATATATATTTTTTTGCTAATTCGCTGTCGAAAGATACTAAATTTATACCAATTTTGCATTTCTGCTGAACGAGATTTTTTTCTGGGATAATAAACCTTAACAGTACATTGGCTGAAAATAGAGTATATCGTTGAATTGTATTGATATTATGCAGTCCATAAGTTTAATTTGCTAACAACCTAACTTTTCTTCTAAGGCATCCTTTTTATATTTCAACAGCGCACAGTATAATTCATATCCTGTTCCAAACAAAATGCTTCATAAAACAACAAGCGCAAATTCAGTCAATTTTTTGTTTACTATTCCCTATAAAATACATACCGTGAGCTTTCAACAATCACCTCAGCACGCAAGTTACGTGCCATGTCAGGATAATTTTCTAGTTTCTTCTCCATATTTTCCTCAAATTTCCTTTTATTAGTCTCTTTACAAATTGCGTTGATGATTTTTGGAATGTAGTTGTTGCAGTTTTAAATAATGGGGGTTCATCATGAAAATAATGCATGAAATCAGGCCCATTTCTTTTTACAATTAAGCCTACGAACTGAGAATTTTTTATCTTTCTTATAAGTGTTTCTTATAAAGTGCGATTTTTAAAGTTAGACCTTTTGAATAATTAATATAATTAAGATACAATTACACGGCGAACAAATATTAATTTAGAAGTCAAATAACAAAAATCAGGATTATATTTTCAAATTTTCACTGGACTGAACGAGATTAGCTATGGAAAGCCCCCTCAGTCCCATCCTGGCTGATATCTATATGCATTATTATGGATCAAAATAGTTTGAAGCTTTAAACTTCCCGGTATGGTTCCGCTACGTAGACGATACTTTTACCCTGTTTGAAGGTAATAAAGATGGTTTAAATAAAGTTCTTTCAACAATGAATTCCACTGATCCTGCTATTCAGTTCACTTTTGAACTTGAGACTTGCAATTCTTTTCCGTTTCTCGACACTCTGGTCACACGTAACACATCCAACTTCAGTACTACGGTTTACCGTAAACCTTCATCGGTTTGCCTTCCACCACACTTCAAATCATGTCATCCGACTAAACAAAAGTTAGCTTCATTTTATTCCTATGTTTTCCGTGCTCTTCAAGTTTGCTCCACCAAACTATCCCTCGGTGAAGAACTAAATTGTTTAAAAACAATAGCTATTGACAGGGGCTTTTCACTCAACATTATTAATCAAGCAGTTAAAAAATTCTCATCTCAACACACCAAAAGGCAGACTCTTGTTTTAGGAGATTATAAAAATTTTATTGTCATTCCTTTCTTTCTATCAATTAGCTATAAAGTTGCACGTATTTTACAGAAATTTAACTTTCGGGTCGTTTATTCTCCCATCAATCAAATTCCGAGCTCCATACTCAAGGACCCCATTCCGGATATGAATTCCTGGGGTATTTACAGGATTCCTTGCCAGTGTGGTTTAATTTACATTGGCCAAACTAAGAGAGTCTTAAAATTTCGCGTTAAGGAACATAAGGTATATGTTAGAAAAAACGAAACACAGAAGTCTTCCGTTGCCCAACATTGTTGGTCCGAAAATCCCACTTTCAATTTTTCTGCTGCCAAAATTATTCAAAAAACATCTTCCATTGTTGAACTAGATTTTCTAGAGGCATTTCACATTCAAAAAAAAATCTTTCTGTTCTAATTAACGACCCTAATTCCAATCCATCTTTGCCTTCAGCCTTTAAAGGAATTATGTTTTAGTTCTGGTTTCATCAACAGATGGCGCCAGTAGCTTGTCTCCTGTCTAGGCTTTCTTATCTAGTCATTATACCTTATCTCGTTCATTTGCGCTTTTGCAGCTAAGGAAGATGGTTCGGTAAAACCATAGAAACTAGTCCTGTGAACATTTGAAAATATAACGCTGATTTTTGTTGTTTGGCTTCTAAATTAATACTTAATATATTCAACAATGAACAGAGTTGCTGCATAACACAATGTCTTGGATTTCCAAAACAGGCTTAGGGACATAACAAACAAAATTTTAAAACATCTGAAAGGTTTCAGATTTTAGCGGTCGCCCAAAAGGTTTTGTTAGGTTTCTTACGCTCTCGCCGAGCTCGCAGTCTGCAAATGTGCTGTTACACTCATTCCTACTAAGCATTTTTTTTTTAAACTTTATTGCCAAGCATCGTATCCTTCGCACTTCACGCCATAACAATTCAAGAGAAAAATGTTACAAAACATTAAACAGCAGTATACGCTTAGAATTCCCAATGCAACGTTCATATACTTTTGTATTTTTCTTTCAGTCCTTTCTCTGTTTATACTATCAGTATTCAGTTTTCTTATTAAGATGGCTTTATGAAAATATTTTTTGTCTTTTTATTATTAACGCTTTGTGTGTTTACATTATTTATTAAATATCACGTTCTTAAAGTTTACGCCACATATAATTACGCCACAAGCAAAATCATAAAATATTTAAAAACAGCATATCTTCAAAATTTCCGATAGACAGCGTCGTGCGCTGTAGATAAAAATGTTTCATTCCGCACAGTGTTGCCACTGCTCGCTTTGAAATTGTTGAATTTATTAATCAAAAATTCATTTTAAAAAGAATTCCAAAGCAAAATGCCATTTCGAGGCTAATATCCCATTTGCGATTAATGCCCTTTTTGAGCTAATTAGAAAACCTTTGGAGGAAAATACATCTGCTTTGAAATACCATAAAAATAAATTCTTGATGCCATTGCTTATTTGAAAAAAGTGGAATCCTATGCGTCAAAAGTTTAGCGAACCGCTCCTGAAGAGTAACAACAGTGAATCATTCGTCATAGGCCTGTCGTCTTTCATTCACTCTTTTTCCTTTCCAATCTGAAATAATATCCTGCATTACGGCGCGTGGGGGCATTTACTCCAGGAAATAGCTATGCCCCGCTGACCGTAACTGTCGCTGTAATATCGCTGACAGATTGCCTGCAGTACCATGAACAAATGCTGATATCTTTACCTGTCTTAGAAATTGGACTTCTTTTTGCATTGAATAGGAACTACACATGAGGTTCCACGCCAAACACATTCTGGAAATGTAAATAATGTTTTCTGAAGTAAATAATGGAATAGAAGAAAAAATCTGTCGTAGGTCATTCCACATTCCAAATGTACCAAGAGTATTTTACTTTGGGCAGAAGTGTAATGCAATAAAGGTAGTTCATGATTTCGCTTTATTTTCTTATCTATTGCTTTAGAAGCCTTTGGAAACTGATGCGATAAAACACAAATATAATAGAAATGAATTACAGACGTAGAAACTGAACAACAGAACTTAGAAAAAACAAGCAAAAAGGGTTAAAATATTGCAAAAATAGTCAGTCTCGTGTTATGTCAGAACAGACAAAAGCAGAAGTGATTTCGAACCATGGAGGCAAGATGGCACAGGAGGCATTTGGTGTTGGGGAAAATTCTAATGATATTCAGGCGGTTAGCCAAACAGTCATGTTCGACAGTCGGTTGGAACCAACTGCTGCTGTCTCGGGATAATATGGTAAATCATCAAGACCAATGCTCCGTTCCCTTTAGCCTTCGTTGGATTTTGGAGATCACAAATAAAATAACTTTTATTCTCGTTGACTATGATATTTTTTTATTATTATTAAGAAAATAAATATAAAACTTCGCATGTTCCACGAGGTATTCGACGAGGCTTGTAAATAACTCATAATACAAGGAGATACAATTCAACAATAAAAACATAATATCTGGGTCTGGAGAGAGCAAAGAAAAAAATATTTAAAAAAAAAAAATCTGAAAGGCTTCAGATTTTAAATTACGCCCAAAAGAGCGTTTCCTTAACATTTTGTGTGTTACCTTCATTTATTAAATATCACGCTCTTCGCACTTAAACCATAAAATTCATTTAAAGAACAATATCGCAAAATACTTTTAAACTGAGCATATCTTTAGAATTTCCTATACACAGTCTCACGCGCTGGAGATAAAAATGCTTTTTCTGTACAACGTTGCCATTGCTCGCTTTGAAATCCTCGAGTTTGTTCATTAAAAATTAGTTAAGTTTTACAAAATATGAAATCGATAATAAAACAAACTCGAAATTTCAAATTTGGACTTCCAGATGCCCATATTCGCAGCAGGATTATGGCATTCAAAATTCGATGGCTTTAGGTACCGTCGTTTTATCACATTGCGAGAAACATACATACATTTACGCACATTCTTCATTATTGAATTTCTTTAAATACAGGGCTGCAATATTAGGTGGCAACAGTTTGAAAAGTGAACCGACATTTAATGTTTCCGACGCAAAATCGCAAACAATAGTCCTTCAGCGACACAGCCCCTTTGGACTAAAAAGAAGGGGATAGTTCTATACCGTCCGTTCTACACGGCCGATTGACGAAATTCAAATTGCGTTTTTCATGTTCCGAAACCGCGACTTAGGATATATATTAGATTTATATATAGCATTGTCCTAACATAGGTATTTTGACACAAAATCGGACTTTCTCTGAAATAACATATTTTTTTTTTCATATTTCGATTCTAAGGCTCAAATTATGCCTAGATATTAAATTTTGTAATTTTTGGTCAGAAATTTACGGAGAAATTTAAAAATTTATTTGTTATATCACTTTATCGTTGTTTTATCACAATGCGACGAACATACATACATTTATGCACATTCTTCGTTATTTAATTTCTTTAATACAGGGCTGCAATATTTGGTGGCAACAGTTTGAAGAGTGAACTGACATTTAATGTTTCCGACGCAAAATCGCAAAACGTAAACAATAGTCGTTCAGGGACAAAGACCCTTGGACTAAAAATACAAATACTACTATGATAAAAATATTAAAATATGCTATGAGCAATTAAATTATGTTAATACTCTTATAACAGAAAACAAACTAACATAATAATAATGCAATAATAATAAAAATGCGATAATACTTAAAAATAATATTGATGCAAAGGGAAAATGATACATCAACAACACAGTACATCAATATATAACATAATCATACATATACAATATGTAAAATAATAGACTGACACATAAAAGATTAAAATCCAATCATATAAATAATAACACTGAAATTTCGAAGAACAAATAAAGTCGCGCGAGATAGCAAAGGCTTCGGAACTCCTAACAAGATCATAGAAAACAGGAGCCCAGCAAATAGAGGACTGCCCTAGACTGATTTTAAATATACCTTTGGCACTTGCATGCAACCTACAATGCAATAAAATATGTTCCATATCATTCCCGTAAGCATAAAGTCCACTTGTCACAATACTGAGACGAAGTAAAGTAAATTCCGAAATTCCCATGACAGGTCAAAATCTGAGTAAATTTATAATCCGGTTGTAAATGCTTAGATTTAAGTCGTTGAAAAATACTTGGCAAAAATTTCTTTGTCTCCTGGGCCTCCGAAGAAGCAAGATATTCAGCATTTCACTCAACTACAGTTTTCTCACAAGACGCATACTTCCAATAAGACTTCGAAGTAGACAACATTAAATCAGTATCCCAATAAGTCGCTTGTTTAGCCAAATGGTCAGCCCTCTCATTATCGAGATTACCACTGTAGCCTCGAACGTAGGTAATATGAATATCTGCAATTTATCCAATCGCATGTAATAAAGAGTGAATTTCCACCACCAGTTTTTCAGTCGAAAGTGTATCACGTAGAAGAGAGAATGACTATGATCTTGCTAACCAAATTTAATTAACCGAGTTAATCGAATTAACTGAATTTAACTGATTTAACCGAGTTTTATACGGTACATTGTGTTACTTTGAATATTTCCTTGCTAAATGGTCCATTTCATCAAAAGGTATGGGGGATTTCAATGAAATCCACAGCAGAAACATTCCTTTTTTTAGAAATCAACTAACTATTACAGTAATTATGGGATGTTATATCACGAACTTCAAGTTGTGAAGCTGGATTGCCTTGATTAGCTGTTGTTGTATAAGAGTAGTGGACTCTTGAAAGGCAGCAGCTTTCCAAATACTTGAAAACATGACCATAGTCATTTTTTGAAGGCATCTTCAGAACCTCTCTTCAACATTGCTTTCAGAAATTCCATGCAGCATTAATCTGTTCGGTAATTCGTACAAAAGACACCGCTCAAGTTATTATTTTGTCTTCAAGAATTGAGCTAAATTCATAAAATGCGAGATCAAGTGGATGCATAATCATTTCGATGTCTAAATATTCACCAATTAGCTGGATAAGTGAAACGGAGAGCATAAATACATTATGTTGTAGTATAATCCAACTAGATTCATGCAGGTTCCGAGAATTTGCTGAAAATAGAGATGTTTTGCTATAAAAGACGTTTCAGCAACTTCATATTGGTGAACTTTCGGCAATTTTTCGAGGAGTTTTTCAAAAACATGACCATTCTATGGTATTCACATGAGACTCCTATTGTAGTATTAACACTGATTGCGTAAGATCGCATCTAAATTTTAATGGAATAGGAAACATCTTCCAGATATTTATTACATTCACATATTTCTTGTGCCAGTGAAATGCTTTTGAACTGGAAAGAGCTAATAAGCTGTTTTAATCATTCTGCCCATTTCTGTGGTGGTTTCTCCCCCCCCCCAAAACGTATACTTTTTTTTCTTTTTTTTTTGTCTAATGGCGTGCTCTACTTGTTTATAGACACTGGGCCAGAATAAGCTAAGCCCGAAAGCGGTATTCTCTTTATTATGGAGGCACTTAATAGGTTTGTTTAGTTTCCTGTATGTTTCCTCTATGGAGGAAGTTCCCTCTATGAAGGAACACACGCAGTTTCCTCTATGAAGAAACGGACAAATCAAAGTTATATCTTTTCCTAGATTCGAACCCGGGCCCGCAGTTAGAGTAACTATCTACTTCCCTATCTTGGCGGCCGTATATAAAATTTTATAACTATAATTTATACCACCTAACTCCACAGTGAGACCACCTAAAAATCTACATGAAAGTCCATGCCCAAGAAACATATCTCAACTCTACAAACAAACTAACGCAATGTTGCTACAAGCATGGATACATAAAATTTTGGCAAAACGCTTCTGTTCCTAAAAAAGCTGCACGTTTGATGGCCTTCGAAATGAATTGAATTTTATTGAAAATATTCGCTACTTTAAAATTGCTTTTCTTCCTAATTTTACATAGATAAGCAACGTATTAAATTGCGATGTGCTTTTCAAAAACTTCTGGCAAGTAACTTGAACGTAAGACTATGTTACCAACCTTTCTGATGTTAAAATTATAGATCTACGTATATAAAGAAGAATGTTTGTTTGTGTATTTATTCGAGAATAACTCAGGCACTACTATAGCTATCGTCACCAAACTTTCTACAATCCTTTTCTGTATCCTGGAAAAGGTCGACTTTCACTTTTTTCCAAAAACGAAGTAGCTAAAATCAGAGATATTAATTAAAAACTTTGAAAACTCTAATTTTCGCCCTCATTTTTCCGAGTGGCAACAGTCTCTCACGTTGGAGATAAAATCTGCTTTATTGCAAGAAGTGATGCCACTGATCGCTTTCAAATCGTAGAATTTGCTAATCGAAAAGTTGGAAGTTTTACAAAACCTGTATGTATAAAGAAGAATATGTTTGTGTGTTTATTTGTTTGTTCGCGTTATTGATATCTGATCCATTCTGATCAATTTTTTGCCACATTTAATCGACTAAAATTGAATATAGGTGAAATATTGGACGGAACTTAAGCTTTTGCGACCGTTTGATTAGAAAGACGAAAATTATTAAAAACTGCGTGCCGTTGTTGCTGGTATAATGAGAGATAATTAGTTTATTTTTCTATCGAAATTTTGTATGTGGGTTCCATATCGCATCAGACTGAAAAATGGATGACTATGAATCGTATTTTTTCCATCGTTATTAGAGAAGGGTTACAGCGGTATCGTTCTCTCTGTTGGTAGATACATTACTGTCAATCTAACTTAAATGGCATCGGGTACTTCCGCTAGCACAAATATAATTTAAACTAAAATCTGAAAGAATATGTTACAATTTCAGAATTATTTTAACAGGCTAGCAGTTTCTTAACTGACAAAATAAGTATTTCAAGATTACCTCATAATCGCATGGTAATTATTATTCTTATATTTTATGTAAAATACTTGAATAACGAATATTAAATTGAAATTTGTCGTTTATGTTTGTCAAATATTTACTCCTTGTTAGAAAAAACATAACATTTAATTTCCTCAAGTTTTCGCTATTTCTCTTCCATCTGAAAGTGTTGCCACTTCGGGAAGATATATATCGATCAAAAAAATTATTTACATTTTACGCATGCTAAAAAGTTAAATAAATAAGAAATAAATAAAATAAAACATCCAAGCAAAAGAAATAAATAAATAAAACTTGTTTCTTATTGGCTTAATTGCGCCGCTGGATATAGATCATTGTAAACAAAGTGGAGGATAAATGCAACTCTTAAGAGACTGTCGCTATGAAAACAAAAAACTTCCAGCAGAAATTGCTGGCAGTTGTTTTTACATTACAACTGCTCAAAATGCTTGAGTCTCTCAACCGGATGAAATAAAGAAATTCTTTGCCCTGAGAAAAGCAATTGTAAAAATGATTTCACAAGTACAAAATGTCAAGTCCTTTCATATTTCTTCTCAGTGCCTCAAGCGGAAAATTTAAGACAACGAAATGCATCCAAAATCTGCAGAGTATATAATCAGACGATTTGAAATCGAATAAATAAGCGACATTGAAACAAGACTGAAGCACCACCTAAAAGACCAGCTATTGTATTCACCGACTAGGGAATATTTCTAGAGACATTTTCTTTCTATATTTCTTTTTTTCATTCGGCAACTGGCAACATAACACGCAGTGAGCGTTAGAATCTCATTATGTTAAGTGTAGGTTTTCAGTGATGTTTAAGGTTGAGTCTGAAGGTAAATGTAGCTTGAAATAATTGTTTTCTCGCTTTCAAATGTGACGCAACTGAAGGCACATCCCACCAGACATTTTTCTACAATCTTCTTACCATTAATATTCATGAAAAACTGTTTGTAACGAAGATAAAATGCGGCCTCGATATTCACATGAACAGGTATAAAAAAACCTAAAAACAATGTTTTTGTTTCTTCATATCGTAGGAATGTAAATCTGAAAGCATCATTATAAATCCATGTAGGAGGCTACCAAAGTTCCTATGAATTTACATATAACCTTTTTTTTTATTTCGTAAGTTTTCATCAGTATTACGATACATTTTGCCAACATAATCCCCATTTCATTGAATACACTTATCCTATTAAAAAATTAGTTTTTTAAACATTCTCAAAGAACGTTTTCGCTGCCTCCTCAATTCACCTTTTTTATGGCATAATTGAAATCTCAACTAGAACTCACCGTAGAGGATTTTTCAAATGTGAAACCAGAAAACTCCTCGCAACACCCAACATTTTCTGAAGTTTTTCCGCGCCCTTTCCCACAAAAAGAAAATGACTGCTCTCGGAATCTTCCAGGTTTGCAAAAAACAATGCTATAAAAATGCGCCTGTATCAGTCAAACAACTGAATCGGACTAAACAGCATAGAGACACTGTTCTATATTTTTAAACGAATTTGCATTGGTATAAAAAAAACCACCTGCTTGAAAAATCTTTTTAACTACAACTATATTTCTAAAAGCATAAATTATCGTCTGCTATTTGAAAATTTTGTTTTCACACAAAATGGCGCTTTTAAAGTAGCAGTGGATGGGAGTCTACGTTTGTCATCTTTCCGAAGAAAATTATTTGTATTAAGTTATTTCTTGTGATCTTGTGATCTTCAATCTACGACTAATATCGACTTCTATGAGTCTACGACTAGCCGTGAAAGTCATGGTTTTTCGGTATCTAAAATAATGGTAGATAATATTCTCAATAAGAAAGCAAAAAAAAAAAAAGGTCAAAGTTCAGTTCCAAGGAGAAAAATTGTTCAAAAAACATAGGTAAGGAAAAAACGGAATGTTTCATATGTTGCAAAGATAAGAATTTTAATGTTCAAACAAAATCTTCGAAATCAAAGAACAGTTGCAAAATCATTAAAATTCTCAGTGTCAACTAAGTGATTAATGCAGATCTAAATCTTGAAAAGGCGAAAAAACGTAATGTGCATCGTCTTTCTCCTCGACATATCGCCGAATCGACATATCGCACTGCAGAATTCTCTATGAGAAACATTTATCCGAACAAAAATGGCAAAATGTTGTCTCGATAGATGAATCTTCGGTATATTTAATGAGCGCAATAAAAAGAGATCCATTTTCCTAAAGGGAAGAAAAAATTTTAAAACATGGTTCAAAGGATATAAAGTACGTTTTTCAAAGGAATGTATGATTGTCGCTGGTTTTTGATATAACGACAAATAAAATTTAGACAGAGTGCAGAAATCCGTTTAGGTCAACTCCACATGTTATAAAAAACATATTTTAAGCCCAGTTTTCAAATATGAAGTACCTTCTCTTTACCCACAATGACATACAGTTAGTAGAACTGCATCAAGACAAAGCAAGCTGCCGCACCTCAAAATCCACTGTTGATTTCCTGAAAAAATGAAACAAGAAACGTGTAATCAAGGCCATGCATGCCCTTCACTTATATCCGTACTAACTCTCCTGATGTATCATCCACGGATTTTTGCGCTTTCGGACTTTTAAAAAGCCGATTGTCCACAACCATTCAATGGACTTTGGAAAGCTGTTCAAGGGTAATGGAATAGAATACGTCTTCCGCTACTAAACAAAATCTAATGTATACAGCACATGACTTCCTTCTACGGAATATTAAATTATACGCTTTTTGCACTACATTTAAACTTATTGGATTGAAATAAATCTACTTCATCGATAGCGCATAGAATAAAAGCTCCCTTTAAAATTCACTATATTCATATACTAGAGCGACATTCTGGCGCTAGATTCACTTAACAGCGTTACATCTCATTCATTTTATAACTCATCAGAGAACGGACAAAAATAATGTATATCATCTGGAGAATTGCCTAATCGTTGCCACATTTCTATTCAAATACTATAATAAATCTAAAACGATGTGTAAAAGAAATTAAACCAAAAAAAAGTGAAAGGATTCAGATTTTAAATTACCTCTAAAGGGGCGTTTTTTAACGTCTTGCGTGTTAGCTTCATTTATTAAATATCATGTTCTTCGCACTTAAACCATAAAATTCAGTTCCACAGCAGTATCGCAAAATAATTTTAAAATGAGCATATCTTTAGAATTTCTGATACACAGTTCCGCGCGCTATAGATAAAAAGGTTATTTTTCCTCGTAGAGTTGCTCGCTTTTAAACCGTTTGAGTTTGTTCATCAAAAATTCGTTAAAGTGTTACAAAATATGAAATAGGTAATAAAACAAATTCCAAATTCGGGTTTCCAGATGCGCATATTCGGGTGGAAAAGTACGTTATTCAAAATTGGATGGCTCTAGGGTTTGATCACATTGTAGAAGTATATATACATTTATGCGGATTCTTCATTATTCAGTTTCTTTAAATATAATACGAGGCTGCAATATTTTGTGGCAACAATCTGAAAAGTCATTCAGACTTTTAATGTTTCCAACGCAAAATCGCTAAACAAAAACAATAGTCCTCCAGGAACAAAGCTTCTTTGGACTAAAAAAAAAAAAATTTTTTTTTCACAGGCGATTCAGTATTTCTCATTCAATTAATTCGGTTCTCGCTTCGCAACAATACAAAAATACATAAAAACTCAAAATATCTATTTTAAAAATTACGAAGTAAATCTTAGGCGCTTATTTCCTCGAGTAAATTCCAGAATGGATTAAGCATGATTTAATTCGAAATAATAAAAGAAAGTCTTATCTCTATTGTTGCGAAACTTAGTTTCTCTAGATTGGCAACATATCCACTATTCTCCTAAGTTTCAACTGTAAACAAATATAGCCGCCATGAGAAAAATGATTAGTTATAGCCGTACTTAAACAACTTTGACAACTTACTTAAACGTACTTAAACAATTGTTGATAATTCTACAACTTTTGCATGCAGATTTACTAAAGGCATAAAAACTGTAACAGGAAGGTAAGAACAACATAATTCAGTCATTTTTAAAGCAAAAAAATTCACCATTTACCAACATATAAGAATAAAAAAACTAAGTTCACTGACCCGAGTAACAGGGTGGATATACATATATATATATATATATATATACTTTTGGTGCGGCCGATTGCAACCAAAATAGAAGGTGCACATCTACATGTTATAGCAGTCCTATATACAAATTTCAATGTTGTGAGACTACTCGTTTATGAGTAATGCGAGGTATATACGTACGTACCTACGTTCGTAGATGCCACGAAAAAATCTCTTCAGAATCCATTTTAAATCAGTTTTATAATTTTTTGGAGGAAAAACAGTGCTTTATTTTGCCACAATAGCTGAATCTTGGGTATATGCGGCGAGCCGAAATCGTGGGCTTGGGCTGATGTTGCTGTTAGACAAGTGAGCATAAGTAACAACAACACAACGAAACTAAGCCATTTTTGCCGCAGTGTTTCTTTAGTGAATTTCGGTGACTCCTTGTTTTCTCGTTTTTGTTGTTGTTCTTTTATCTGAGTGTGCTAATATTTAATTCAGTTATTGCCCCACTTGGCACTCATTGCTCTATTTAATAATACATTTATTAAACATGTCGCCAAATAGACAATGATTATTTAGCTTCACTGTGCTATTTGGCGAGAAGCTTAATAAAAATGAGCAATGATTATTGAGCTGCTTGGCATTCATTGCTTTATTCAATAATACATTTATCAAATATTCCGCGAAATAGCGCAATGTGTATTTGGCGAGATGCCTGATAAAAATGGGTAATGATTATTGCGTATGCTTGGCGTTCACAACTCTCATTAATAATACATTTATCAAATATCTCGCCAACAGCACAATGACTATTTATCTTCACTGTGCTGTTTGGCGAGATGCTTGATAAAAATTAATAATTATAATTGTGCTAGTTGGTATTCATTGCTCTGTTTAATAATGCAGTTATCAAATATCTCGCCAAATAGCACAAAGAGTATCTAACTTTACTGTGCTATTTGGCGAGGTGCTTGGTAAAAATGAGTCATCATTATTGCGGTGTTGGCATTCATTGCTCTGTTTGGTAATACATTTATCAAATATCTCGCCAGACAGCACAATGAGTATAGTTCGACCGTCTCAAACGCAACCCTCGCTGGCATTCTGCCAGAACACATAGACTTGCTGCCACGTGAAAGGTCACGTGAATGTCTTCTCTCCGAAAAAGATATGCTGGAGGAAAAGAAAATCCCCATCCTTCGACCCTATTTTGAGAATAATCCTGTCCGAATGGCGCATGCGTGTTTGCGCTCATGGTCGCCGATGAGACGCTCCAATAATATCTAATTTTACTGTGCTATTTGGCGAGGTGCTTGATAAAAATGAGTCATCATTATTGCGCTGTTAGTACTTATTGCTCTATTTATTAATATATTTATCAAATATCTTGCCAGATAGCACAGTAATTATTTAACACCACTGTACTATTGGTAAGATACTTGATAAAAATGGGTAACCGTTATTGCGCTACTTGACATTCATTGCTCTACTTGGCATTAATAATACATTTATCAAATATCTCGCCAAATAGCGCAATGATTATTTAACTTCACTGTACTATTTGGCGAGATGCTTGATAAAAATGAAGGCTCTAACTGGGTATTTTCTCCGCAGACCTGGTTACGAAGAGCTGCTAAAGTACGGAAAATGGCTAAAGACGGAGACAGCTAGAGGATACGAATACCTAAGATATAAGTAAATTGATTTCATATTATGAACTATATTTCCTATATTATACAGGGTGTTTATAAAGTCTCTATACATTTTTGCTTAAACAGGCTTTATTCTGAAATATGTTACTTACGTAAAAATACAACATAATAGATCACTAAATTAGTGCAATTCAATGCGGCTCGCCTGAGCGTCTACGCAAAATTGCCACCATTCCACTACATTCCGGAACACCTTATGCAAAGTTATTGGTGTAATTTCAGGCGCTTCAGCCATAATTCGCTGTTTTAATTTCTCAATGCTGACAGTCTTTACTCAGTACACTTTGCACTTGACAGAACTCCATACGAAAACGTCTAGGGAAGTTAAGTCTGGTTAATTACGCACAATAATGGCAAAATGGGGAGATGCCCCATCCTGTTGGTAGACAATAGTGTCCACAATACCATCTGATACTAGCTGTGGCTCAAGATATTGTTGCAACATATCGAGATAAATTTCTCCAGCGATACTCTATTCTGCAAATATGAAAGGTCCACAGAGCTTAGATTTAGTTATTCCAATTCATACATTAACTTTAGGTATATCTCCCTGAGATTCGTATAACACATTTGGTTGTTCATCAGCCCTCATTCAGCAATTATGCCTATTAACATGGCCGCTGAGATGAAATGTGGCTTCGTTGCTAAAGAGAATATTCTCCATTAAGTTCTCATTATCCACAGCTTCCAACAAGTCACAGCACATGGCTTGCCGAGCTGCATAGTCCTCGGCTTCAAGCTTATGCACAGCCCGAATATGGTAGGTATCCTTGTTTAAATGCCAGTGTAGGGTTTTCCAAACAGTAATATGCGAAATACCGAGGTCCCCGCTGAGTCTTCGTGTAGATGCCTGGGGACTACTCGTAATCGCTCTTTGTATGCTAGCTTAACTTATGGCGTTATCGAAGGTCTCCCAGAACAATATTCATCTTTAACACTACCAGTTCGCTTGAATTTGTTTACTGAGGTTTTAATAGCTGCTCTGGTAGAGGTTCGTTTTCTGAATTTGCTTGGCGAAGTCCTCCTGCGCCTGTTAATACGCTAATTCACGTGTACCGGCACAAACAATGGCTATTCTTTCCTCTGTTGATAGGGCTCTTTCAGATCATCTCCAAAAAAATTGGACTTAGGACGTATTTCTCAAAAATGTATAGAGACTTTATAAAAACCCTGTATTTCTGTCCATTAAATTATATGTATAGTAAATTTTATAATATTTTAGAATTTTACACAATTTTCATCCTTCCACTTCTCATCAATCTTATTAGAAGGATTTTATGGAGAACTTCGTTTAGAACGTACGCCTGGACATAAAAAAAATAATCTTTTGATGCCATCCACTACATTATACACTTAAGGTTATATTTTACGGTTATAACGAACCTCAAATATAAAGAACTCCTCAGGTATGCTCGACTGAATTTTTTTTTATTCATCAGCTTTTTTAATTCATGTGTCTTTTTTTATGTCAGTCATTTTTTATTTTCTGTTCATCAGTTTTATTAGTCATTTTTAATTCATTAATCCTTTTTATTCATCGGCTTATTTTTACATTCGTTAATCACTTTTTCTTTCCTTTATTCATTAGACATTTTTTGATTCGTCACTAATTTCTTAAATCATCAATCTTTTTTACTTCCTTGTACGAAGTAAAGGAAGTATTGTAGTCGCCAAAAAAATTCGGTTATCACATTTCAACGAAAATATCTGTTTTCACTATTCCCGAATCCATTTTGATCTTTTTTTCTTCTTGACTTCTTAGGTATGGACAGAATAAAGAACTCTTTATCCCGAAACAGGTTGTAAAATGGATTCAATCTGGACTTTTTCTAAATCTCTGCTTTCACTCAACTGCTCCCTTTGCAGGTTTCTCCGCCGGTATCCGCCAGTTAATGAATTTTCTCTTATCTTGGCGAGTTCTCGAATTTTACAGTATACAGTTGACACAGAATCTTTTTTTTATTATATTTTAAATTTTTAAAAAAACAAGTCGTTCTTCGTAGGGTCTGATTAGTCGTTAAGTGATTAAGGTCGCTGATGACTGGTAGTTCGAACTGGTTTTGAATCCAGGCTGATGACATGCCTGTACGGTTGTTTTTCGTGATTTCCCCCAAATGTAACATGAATACAAGCCAATTTCACAATAAAAGTTCTCCATGAAGTCATCTCTCCTTATAGGCAGACAGCCGTCGTGAGCTTTGTCATCGTCAAATAGCCTAACCTAACCTTCTTCGGAGTGTTATATGGTAATCTGGAGTCTTCATCTTTTCAAAAGGAATTTGTTAAAAAATAAATAAATGATAATTACTACATATGAGGGATATTGTTCGGAAAACAGCCTTGGTTGCGCCAACTTGGCTTCTTTAAGGGTGTGGGCAACATTTTATCATGCCAACGGAGGTAAATACTACAGATAATCAAATACTACAGAATAAATACTACAATAATAAATACTACAGTAATAAATACTAATAATAAATACTACAGAATAAATACTACAATAATAAATACTACAGTAATAAATACTAATAATAAATACTACAGATAATCCCTTAGCAATTAAAACGTATTACGGCTGTCTACCTAGAGGAAGTACGTCGTCGAATGACAACCATTGCCTACCATACCACAATAAGCTGTTTCTCCCTTTAATTACTATATAACAATAATAAATACTAATAATAAATACTTCAGATAATAAGTAATACTACAGATAATCCCTTAGCAAGGGATAAGTATTACGGCTGTCTACCTAGAGGAAGTACGTCATCGAATGACAACCATTGCCTAATATACCACAATAAGCGGTTTCTCCCTTTAATTACTATACTACAATAATAAATACTAAAAACTAAAAAATCTGAAAGATTTCAGATTTTAAATTACGTCCAAAGGCGCGTTTTTTTAACGTTTCGTGTGCTACCTTTTTTTATTAAATATCATGTACTACGTACTCAGACCATAAAATTCAGTTCAAAATCAATATCGCAAAATCATTTTAAAATGAACATATCTTTAGAATTTCCGTAAGTCTCGTGCGCTGGAGATAAAAATGTTTTTTTTTCGGACAGTGTTGCCATTGCTCGCTTTGAAATCATTTAGTTTGTTAATCAGAAATTCGTTGAAATGTTACAAAACATAAAATCGATAATAAAGCAAATTTCAAATTCAAAATTAGGGCTTCCAGATGCCCATATTCGCAGTAGGATTACGTCATTCAAAATTCGATGGCTCTAGGTTTTATCACAATGCGAGAAACATGCATACATTTATGCAGATTTTTCATTTTTTAAAATTTAATGCAGAGCGATAACATTTAGTGGCAACAATTTCAAAAGTGAAACGGGCATTCAGAGTGAATCGACGCAAAATCGCAAAACGAAAGTAATAGTCCTTCGGGACTAAATCCCTTTGGACTAATAATAAATACTACAGATAATAATACTACAGATAATCCCTTAGCAAGGGAAAAGTATTACGGCTGTCTGCCTAGAGGAAGTACGTCATCGAATTACAACCATTGCCTGCCATACCACAATAAGCTGTTTCCCCCTTTTTGGCGTCAAGGCTGTTCTCCGAACAATATCCCATATGGGATTTGTGTCACTACCAAGGAATTCTTCAATGACAATAAAAAGTGAAAAGTGAAAAGCTCAATATTTGAACTAGCATTAGTAATGTCTATACAGGATGGTCATAAAATAGCGTCCGCAATATATGAATTCCTAGGGAGCCAATCTGCTCAACCAATCAAAAGGAAATTTCAGATATTGCTATTTGAAGGTCCGAGCACGAGACTGAAATGATTTTAAATAACAGAACACTCAGAGTTACGGTTAAAATGACTGCATTTCGAAATTTTCATATAGCAGCACCCATTTGTTTTTCCTGTGGAAATTAATTAGCGTAATGAAAAGCCTTAAATAGCGTTGGAGCGATACACGTATAAGGAAAATTGCCAGCGTAAAGCATTTTCAAAAAAGAACATTGTAAAACACTAATGACAGCAACAGAGAGGAGAACAAGAACAAAATTTCATTAAAATTACAAGCTTTCAACGTGTACAAACCTTTGAAATAGAGTCATCTCCCACAATTTGCAGTTTCGTGGCCACCTCGATTGCATGCAGGAGATTGCTGACAGCAACGGCGAATGTAACATCCCCAGGAAGAATCTTCGTAATTTCACATGTTATGGCATCTTTCAGTTATGACAAGTCTCGTGGATTTGATGTACACACTTTAGATTTCAAATAATCCCAGAACCAGAAATCCCATCGGAGTGGGATCGGAGGATTGTGGTGACCAAGAAACTGCAAAGTTGTAGGAGATGTCTCAGTCTTGAAACGTTGTACTTGTTGAGGAAACTTGTAATTCTAATAAATGTTTTTCTCCCCGTCCACTTTTGTATTGCCACTGTCCTTTACAATACACTTTTGCAAATGTTTACGCCGGCAATTTTCATTATACGTGTATCATTCCAATCCATTTATGGTTTCTCAATGCGCTGATCAATTTGCGCAGGGAAAACTGGATGTTTCCACAAAAAATTTCGAAATTTTTTCACTGTAACCCTAACTGTGAATGCTGTTTTGTTTTAAGTCATCGCAATCACAAGCACTTACCTTCAAATAGCAACATCTGAAATTTCATTTAGACTGGTTGCGAGGATAAGCTGCTAGATATTCATGTTCCGGGAAGTTCTTTATGACCACCCTGTATATATTGAAACTTCCAATATCGTACCAAAAACAATACAGATATTTCTGGGAAGATCTGAAAGAAAGAAAGAAGTTGATGGTTTTTCATTCTCCATATGTAATAAGAAAACAATGCTTGCGTAATTTTATAGATTTATATTATCTATTTTTGCGCTTTAGAAATATACAGAAGGTATAAAACATTCTCACGTTAGTCTAAATTTATGTTTATCTGATATCGTATAAAATGTGTTGTCATTCCACCTGAGCCATCACTATCCATAACCTCTACGGGAAAACCATATTAAACTTTAAAAAAAAGCCTTATTTTTAGTTGTTAATTTTTAATTATCTCGAAATGGTATTTTGCATCGAATCACTGTAAATGCGTGGTTTCACTTTTTAGTCGAGTCTGTTGCCGTCCGGCAAAATCCAAGATATTTATCTTTCAAACTGAATCTGGGCCCACCAGCGGCCGAGCGGTAAAAGCCGCTGAACGCTGGTAATTCGGTCCGGGGTTCGAGTCCCGTCGAACGGGCTGGCTGCATGGGCGTTTTCGTGTTTTTCCCCATGTGTAGCGTGGATACGAGCCAGTTTCCCTTAAAAAGACCTCCACGGGGCATCCCTCCCTTTCCGTGTAGTGCCTTAGGGCGGAGCACGTAACATAAGGAAGGAAAAACGGAATCTGTCTGTTGTTGATTAGCCTGTTCCAAAGCAATAGACAGATGCAGTTCTTAAAATTATTCGTTTCTTAATTTTGTAATAAAAATAATATAAGTAATAAAAATTGCATTTAATTTAGGACCTATCTGATTAAAAATATTCAATAATTTCATAGAATGATATTATATATTTTTTATTACTTATTTCATATTTTGTAAAATCTTGAATTATAGATTAATAAACTCAATTATTTGAAAACGAGCAGTGCCGACATCGTACGGAATAAAACATTTTTATCTCCAGCGTGCGAGACTGTATACCGGAAACTCTAAAGATATGCTGCTATTAAATATCTCCTAATTTTGCTGTTCAATGGGATTTTATGTGGTGTAAATGCGAAAAACGTGATATTTAATAAATAAAGTTAACATACAAAAAGTTAAAAAGACAAAAAAGGTTTTGTAAGCCATCTTATTAAAAAAACTGAACATTAACTAAGAAAAGAATGAAAAAAAATGTAAAAATACTCAACTTAACCAACACTTAACTCAGGCCCACCAGCGACCGAGCGGTAAAAGCCGCTGAACACTGGTAGTTCGGTCCAAGATTCGAGTCCCGTCGAACGGGCTGGCTGCATGGGCGTTTCGTGGCTTTCCCCATGTGTAACGTGGATACGAGCCAGTTTCCCTTTAAAAGACCTCCACGAGGCATCCCTTCCTTTCCGTGTAGTGCCTTAGGGCGGAGCAAGTAATATAAGAAAAAAAAAACACTTAACTCAGCTTCCGGAATTCTAAACGTATGCCGCTTTTGAAATTTTTGCGTTTTTGCTGTTGAATTGTATGTGCCGTAAATGCGAAGAAAGCAGTGCCCAATAATAAAGCTAAAAAGACAAAAAAAAAAAGAAAAAAGAGGTTAGCAAAAGTGAATGGAACAACATTCTATCAAGTTAGATTTCGTTTTTCTGTCTAAACGAGAGCGTAAAAAACTTAATAAAGCCTTTTGGACGACCATTAAAATCTGAAATTCTTCACATTTTTTGTCCAAAGCGGCTTTGTCCCTGAAGGATTATTGTTTTCGTTTTGCGACTTTGCGTTTAATCATTATAAATGGCTGTATCACTTTTGAAATTGTTGCCACCAAAATTTACCACCCTGTATTATATTTAAAGAAATTAAATAATGAAGCATCTGGATAAATGTGTGTATATTTCTTCAAATGTGATAAAGCAATGGTACCTAGAGCCATCCAGTTTTGAATACCGTACGTTTCAACCGGAATATGCGCATCGGGAAGCCCAAATTTAGAATTTGGAATTTGTTTTATTATTTATTTTGTATTTTGTAAACCTTTAACGAATTTTTGAGGAATAAACTCAACGATTTAAAAGCGAGCGATGGCAACACTCTACGGGAGGAATAAAAAAACCTTTTTTTCTCTAGCTCGCGGAGCTGTGTATCGGAAATTCTAAATACATGCTCATTTTAAAATTATTATGCGATATTGCTGATGAACTGAATTTTGTGTTTTAAGTACGAAGAACGTGATATTTAATAAATAAAAGTAACACACAAAGCGCTAAAAAAAACGCCCCTTTGGACGTAATTTAAAATGTGAAACCCTTCAGATTTTTCATTTTTTTTTAAATTTTTTTATTCTATTTTTTTTTATTTTATTTTTTATGTGTTTTTATAATAACCGTTTTAGGCGGCTGGTCGTGCAAGCGGCCAACTGATATTAAATAAAACTCTTTTATTATATTCAGACATTTAAATACAATGAAAATATTTAGATTCCTCTGAGATAAATAACAGGAAATTGATTAAATCAAGATTCTTCCCAAGCTACTAGGAATTTCATTAATCTGGTGCAATTCTGCACACTTATATCACGCAATCGGCGGCTGTAAGAAGATAAAAGTTCGATAATTATTCTGTCGCAGTTAAGAACGGTAACCGTGAAAGTAATGAACGTAGAAGATTGATGATCGTGAAAGAACATTCATCACTCATACTGAGATAGCATACTGTTCTCACATTTAGGAAATTAAGGGGTGATGTATGAGTGTGTATATAAAGCCACTGCATGCTCAGAGTTTAACTGTTCTCGGCAAATTTTGATATTCCTAAAATTTTATTTTGAAGGACATTATAATCGAATATTCTTCTTTAAAAAGAAAAGACTATGATATAATTCATCAGTAGTTAAGCAATAAATTTAGAAAGTTCTACAAAGACTATATTCATCATACGAAAGTTTTTGAACCGGAATAAGAAACAAAAATAAAAATCCAGATTTAATACAATAAACCGAAGTTTTGAGTTATCCGAACGGATATTCTTGTAACTCAACAAAAGCTTTGTCATGACTGGACTTGGATTTATTACCTCAGGACAAAGCGCAAGAAGTTATCTGCCTGAGTACAGACATGCCATCGTGGAGGATTATCAAACGGAAATTGGATGCTGTTCATGTTACACTTGCGAAAACCACAAAAAGGTCCCATATAGAGAACACGTTCCTCAAAATTTTAAACCTGGATCTAATTATCAATGTTTAGTGGTCATATCCGGTTGATAGCTGGTGGCCCAGCTTTGCCATGGAGGTTTCTCATATAGTTGGCCCTTAATGACAATAAAACGTTCATGTAGACACCACATGACTTCCTTGAATGGCCTATTAAGTTATACGTATTTTTTGCTGCACTTCGTTTCCTCGAATTTCGTATTTCCTCGAATGAATTTAACTTAATTGACCGTTATTTCAAGTTGAAAATGACATCAAAAACTGAAAATTTTGAAACTAATTATCCCTATCAATTACTGTCTGACATGGGAATCACACTTCTTACAATTTAGTTTTTCATATATAAGGTATTTCTCCCGCCTTCTTAGCATGCCTTCCTGGTGTATCACGCGGCGCGTATTGGGATGTCCGTGGCTCGAGTCCCGGAGAGGGCACTGCTCATTTTTCATGTTTCTTTCTTTAAAAAATACCTAATGTCTCTACATATAAATTATAATAAATAAAACTTCCCCAAATACAAGAATAGGAACCGGGAGACTGCATTAAAAGTTAAATTTCGCTTTTTTTCGAAAGTTATTAGTCCAAAGAGGCTTTGTCCCTGAAGGAGTATTGTTTTCGTTTTCTGATTTTGTCTTGGAAACATTAAAAGTCTGAATCCCTTTTCAAACTATTGCCACAAAGTATTGCAGTCCTGTATTATAGTTAAAGAAATTAAATACTGAAGAATCTGCATAAATGTATGTATGTTTCTCCAAATGTCATAAAACAACGGTACCTAGAGCCATCCAGTTTTGAATAACGTACGTTTCCACCAGAATATGCGCATCTGGAAGTCCGAATTCTGAATTTGTTTTATTATCCATTTCATATTTTGTAAAACTTTAAAGAAATTTTTATGAACAAACTGAAACGATTTAAAAGCGAGCCATGGCAACACTCTACGCAAAAAAAAAAAAAAAAACCTTTTTATCTAAAGCGCGCGGAACTGTGTATCAGAAATTCTAAAGATATACTGATTTTAAAATTATTCTGCAATATTGCTGTTGAACTGAATCTTATGGTTTAACTGCGAATAAAATGATATTTAATAAATAAAGGTAACGCACAAAACGTTAAAAAACGCCCCTTTGGACGTAATTTAAAATCTGAATCCTTCAGATTTTTATTTTTTTTATTATTTTTTTTAATATGACATTGCCAAAACACGAATATATTAGTCTTTTAAAAACACTTCTGTAACTGGAAGCGTGCTTAAATGAAAGCCGGATAAGCGGGGGATATATGCACGCATTGTTTAGTGCTGCCAATTGCTATGAAAAAATGGGATGTGCAGATCATATACAATAGTCCTATTTGAATACAATTTAAATACCGTTTAATCCAATTTAAAATCCATTTAAATAAAAATTTTACAATCTGTTTTTCAAAAACGAGTTCTTTGTTCTGTCCGTATATACAGACGGGATGTAAAAAACTAGTCAAAATGCATTCGGGAACGGTCAAAATGTATATTTCTATTAAAATATGATATTGGAAATTTTGCGCGATTACAATGCTTTCTTTACTTCGTACAAGGAATCAAAAATTAAAAGCAAAATCTATATATATATATATATATATATAATATATATATATATATATTCCTCTGAAATTACACGGTTTCAGAGTGTACTAAATTGTAAAAATTAACTTGTTAGCTTTCTCAATATTCTCGATAACATACGACTGAAATTAAATCGATAATTGCTTTTGGGCATTCACAGAATTTAAAAGGAATAGTAAAAGTGTAGAAGGTGTCGAATTTTAAAATGATTTGCACATTTTAAGATATATAAATTTGTCCGAGTTTTGCGTTTTCAGCGTTTTCTTTCAGTTTCTTTTATTCTCCTCTTCCTATAACATTCCCGGCCACCAGTGGCCCAGCGGTAAAATCGCTGAACATTCGTAGTTCGGTCTCAGGTTCGAATCCCGCGAATAGACTGGCTGTATGAACGTTTTCGTGGTTTTTTCCATGTGTAACTTGTATACGAGATAGCTTTCCTTAAAACGTCCTCCACAAAAGTATCCTTCTCCTTAGGTATGCAGCCCTCGTTTTGTTGTAGTCGCATAAACCAAACCAGTCCTGTAACATTCGATTACGTATACGTAGACTTAGCAGACGTCCCGTTTTCAACATGACTGTATCAGGACTCGTATTTCTTTTTATCTCTTTGGCGAACAGGACGTGTCCTGACTGGACAGTGAGTTGACTGCAACTATGTCCTATGGAGTGTAGCAAGGACGACAAGATGAGAAGGGTTAAAACTACCCTTTATTTTTTTCCACGTTTTCACAGTCGCTTCCGCACTTCGGAATACAAAGACCAACCACTTGTGGTCTGAACGTAAAACTATAAGACTACTAACTAGCTAAAACTTAAATAAGAGTTAACTTTTAATATTTTACACAGCTGACTAACACTAAGACTGGCCTTTTAAATCACGGAGCTTGTAGTACGCAAACTGCGGAAAACTGCAGTACCTTTTTTTAGCTTTCAAGAGGATTAAAACCTCTGGCCTTAAAGGCGGACAGTAACTGATGGCAAGCTCGCGTGAAGACTCGTGCCAAGATGGCTCACTATCTCTCCTTCTACTACCTTCTTGGCAAAAAGCCACAACTTAATCGTTAGCAACTACAATTTGCATACACATATCCATGTGTTAATTCTAGACGGAAGTGGAAAATAAGAGCTGATAAGTAAACTTTTAAAATAAAATAAATAAATAGCTTTAAAATAAAATAAAAGTAAGATCCCTACAACTGTACCTATTTGCTGATGCGGTCGTTGCGTGGAGGTTTATTTTGTCTCGGTCATTCAAAAATTTCAAAATGCTAAATATATAGCATCAATATCAACATATCCTATAAGTTTGCAGCATCTTATGACAGTGGTCCGTCTCACAGTGAGCTATGGGAGGACAATTTTAGTGAAGCAGTATCTTTTGTTTGGGATATTGTTCGGAGAACAGCCTTGATTGCGCCAACTTGGCTTCTTTAAAGGTATGGGCGACATTTCATCATAAAAACGGAAGTAAATACTACAATAATAAATACTACAGTAATAAATACTAATTACTATACTACAATAATAAATACTAATTACTATACTACAATAATAAATACTAATAATAAATACTACAGATAATAAGTAATACTACAGATAATAAGTAATACTACAGATAATAAGTGATACTACAGATAATCCCTTAGCAAGGGAAAAGTATTACGGCTGTCTCCCTAGAGGAAGTACGTCATCGAATGACAACTATTGCCTACCATACCACAATAAGCTGTTTCTCCCTTTAATTACTTTATAACAATAATAAATACTAATAATAAATACTACAGATAATCCCTTAGCAAGGGAAAAGTATTACGGCTGTCTTCCTAGAGGAAGTACGTCATCGAATGACAACTGTTGCCTGCCATACCACAATAAGCTGTTTCTCCCTTTTTGGCGTCAAAGCTGTTCTCCGAACAATATCCTTTGTTTGGATTGAAAACAGTGAATGAGCATGGCCTGAAACTGAACCTACAGCTGAAAAGTTAATTAAACTGTCCCAAATGATTCCATAAATATAAGTCAATTTTTTGGACGAACTAGTTATTGCAAAAGCTTAATGGTCAGCTAGTTATGAAATTTGGAAAAATAAAGTTCGGACGAAAAATGGATACAAATTTTCAGTCATTTCAAATAAAAAAAATTTCATTGCCTAGTCTTGTTCAAATAATAGCTCGTCAGGTACATCGGCAGCACTCGGAAGAATATGCTGAGTAATAAACATCGTACAGTGTAGAGAAAGAAGTAGACTGGCTGAATTAATCCTAAAAGTTTAATAATTACCTTATTATTAAGCTTCTTAATAATAAGGTATAACGAGGGAAAAAAAGGGGCGACACTTCTGTATCTCCCGTTCTACTGAGCCGATTGATGAAATTCAAACTGCACTTTTATGTCTCAAAAGCGCGTATTAGGATATACATTAGATTTATATATAGCATTGTTCTAATATAAGTACTTTGACACAAAATCGGACTTTCTCTAAAATGACGTGCCAATGTTTTTCCATATTTCGATCTACGACTCAAATTATGCCTAAATATTAAATTTTTCAAAACTTTAGTGCGAAATTTGCGGAGAAATTCAAAAATTTAGCTTGGCACATTTTTGTTTTCAGTTTGCGCCCAGAATAATTCACTCCTTAATTTCTGAACTTCTTAATTTATAGCAACCTTTTTTCCTTTCCTTTTTGTCATTGTAAAAGAGTGGGAAAAAAACACCGTTCATACTTTCAAATAATTTTAACAGAGTGCGTAAACCACATTTTCGTTATTATCGCTTATAATAAATACGCCAAATTCAAAACACGCCAAAATATAAATTCACGTACATCTTAGGAAATTTTTAATAAAAACTTTAATTTCGTGCAGGTACGCTTAGAAATACATCTACTTTCAGAGGATGGCAAAACTTTTATAGGTAACAATTCAAAAATGTTTTCGAAAAACTTATAAAAAATTATTTAAAAGTACAAATTTTAAAAATAAATCATAAAAAATGGGCGAATTTTATTTGGAATGAACCTAAATTTCGAAATATGAAAGGAAAATTCAAACATATTTAATAAAAAGGGGATATTAACAAATATAGACCAAATTCAATTAACATGGAGGAGCTAAAATTTTGAGAGCTAATTTTTTAAAAACTACTCGTACGATTTTTACAAAACTTGGCAGTTTGGCATAATTTGAGTCGTAGAATCGAACTCTGAAAAAAGATTGCCATGTCCTTTCAGAAAAAGCCGATTTTGTGTCAAAATACCTGTATTAGAACAACGCTATATATAAATCAAATACATATCTTAAATCGGGCTTTCGAGACATGAAAAAGGGCAAGTTGAATTTCGTCAATCGGCCCAGTGGAACGGGAGATATAGAACTGTCCCATATTTTTTTTCCCTCAGTGCACATAGATTTTATTAAATCTGAAACTCTTATTTGCAATGCTTGTGGTTTTCCTGTGTACTAAGTAGGAAATATTATATGTTAGGTATTAAAATAGAAGCGGTAGACTTACGAACGTCCAATAATGAACAGCTAACATGTAGACAATGCGGATTAGAATTTAAACAAAACCAACCAGAAGTTCGGTTATGGCAGCGGCCATGATGAGTCGTGACGTCATACAGTCACTTTTCATGGCTTCATTTTCATTGCACGGGTCACACGTGGGAGGCTTACTTTATTTATTCTAACCTCCTTCCTTTAGGCCGTCGCCATTCACGGAAGGCAAAGTGGCGTATGTGTATATGTACAGCTGATTCAGCTAAATCATCGATCGAACATCAGTCCGTGTTTCCTTCGTTGTGATCGGTTAATCGGTTAATTCTAATACCAGATAGTTACGAAGTTCAACAGCGTTAAAGAGAGGGCTTTGTGGTCACAAGTGACATAAGTAGAAGCTCGTTGTAAGGTTGTAGATATTGATGTGTAACGGAAACTAGTATAAGTGTTTTGTCTAAATGTTCTAATTGTTCCACTTTGTACTAACCTGATATCGTCTAATCGCACCGGCAGCGACTATGAGCGCAAACGCGCGTGTACCATTCGTACTAATTTATTGACGAAATACGGTGGATAGATATCAATCATGTCGTAGGGATTTTTCCTTTCTTGTTTTTTCCCTATTTATTTTCAATGCGTTCTAAGAGCACAGATGTAAGGAATTAGGAAATTACTTTTAAGTAATCTAAGATACTATGTTGATCATCATTTTTAATTAATTGTTTAATTATATTGTGTTTAATTTTGTCTATTTATATACTATTTGTAAAAATATGAGCGTTTTCAAAGCTTAATTTTGCTATATGCACATAATTTTATGATAAAATTTAATAAGTAAAAAAATTATTTTATAATAATTGTTATTATAGTTATTTAATTATTATAATGAATTCTAATATAACAATTATTGTACGTTCCTTGGCGATTTTCGTGAAGAGATTCGATAATTTATTTACCTAGCTATTGTAATATTTAAACCATTTTATTACCTTTCTTGTAACACGCCTTCAAAATATCATACTCATAAATGTGAGCCCGTATCTTGTCCCACCAAAGCAACTTCAGGAAGATATATCTGTCTTTATTAAATGATTAGGTAATCTCATATTGGCCAACGCCTATAATGATTTATGCTTAGTCTTGAAAGAAAAAGTATTTACATATAAATATGAAATCTATAACATAATCTAACAAAAAAAGTCTGAAAACTTTCAGATTTTACATTACGCACAAAGGGGTGTTTTTTAACGTGTTGTGTGTTACCTTTATCTATTAAATATCATGCTCTTCGCCCTTAAAGCATAAAATTCAGTTCAATAGTAATATTCACAAAATATTTCAAAAGAATATATCTTCAGAATTTCCGATACACAAGAAAGAATGATAAAAATGTTTTTTTCAGTACAGTGTCGCCATTGCTCGCTTCCAAATCTTTGAGTTGGTTAATCAAAAATTCGTTAAATTAAAGTTTTACAAAATATAAAATAATTAATAAAACAATTTCCAAATTTGGGCTTCCAGATGCCCATATTCAAGTGGAGGGCTACGTTATTCAAAAATTGATGTTTTAAATGCGAGAAACATACATATATTCATGCAGATTCTTCATTATTTAATTTCTTAACAGGGCGATAACATTTGGTGGCAACAATTTGAAAAGGGATTCAGCCTTTTATTGTAATCAATGCAAAATGCCAAAACGAAGTTAATAACCCTTCTGCGCTAATTGCCCCTTTGGGCTAAACCCTAAAGCCGTCCAACCGGGATATAAGTTAGTGACTCTAACTACTGTATAGAAGGGCCCAGGTTCAACTCCCGGAGAAAGCATGCATGTTTGTAAATATTATATAGTGTTTGTTCGGTATGGGGCACTTAAAATATTAGGCTAGCCGAAAGTCCTTTCGAGAGGTTG
>KK117512.1:219360-246802 GCA_000611955.2 Stegodyphus mimosarum
CGCGTTCCCCTGGAGTGCTCTTCTTCAAAATTGGGGGCGAAACCGAGTAAAGTCGTATTGTCACTTGTATGGTGCTCAAGGCTCTTACCAACGGCAGGCGCGATCTTGACTCCTTGCCAGGATGAATTTCGTGGGCTTGCTCTAATTCAGACAAGCGAGATTAATAACAACAAAAAAAATTGTTTAAAATATGATATTTAGAAACTTTAGAAACTTTCTTTAATTTTATTGGCACACCCAAAATAACTTTTAATATCATTATATATACATTTTTAAGACTTCTGATAATTCATGAATAATTATCATGGCCTTCAGCCCACAAAATTAAGCTACTCTGTATAAATTTTCAGTCTTACACTTTCTTTTAAATAGCTATGTAGCATATTCGAGAATTAATTACTTAAACTGGATAATCTTGTAACCGTACCCCAATAAGAGGTATGTGTAAACTAGAATTATTACACTGTGATAAAACTGATCGGTTATGAAACTCGATAAGTTAATTACGCTTCTCTCGCGTTCATTTTCCAGCTCTTTTCCAATCAGTTTCCATCAGGATCAATCAGGTTTGTAAAATTAATATTTTAAAGCTTGAATTACTTTCAGAATTCCCTTTTTAAAAATATGATATCATTTTTGTCACAATTTTTTACGAAGATTGGATATGAAGGCTCCTTAATCACATTCTTTGCATAATTGTATTAGGTATAGTCTTGACTTCTTGTGTGCTTTCACGTTAAAAACATCATTTATAATATCTCCATACTGTTTCGTGTGAATTACGCTATGTTACTCTGTTACAACATAAATGAATCCCGAAATCTGTCAAATTGTCATTTGCAAAAGTTTTGAGCAGGAAATATTACTAGCATCTTGATAAAAATATCATTTTTTTCGTTATGCGACTTTGGTATCCTAGCAAAACGGAAACTGGTGGCATTTCATTTTTAGGAAGTATCTTTTGCAAGTCTGGTGTGCAAGCTATCCAGGAAAAAAATTAAATTAAATTAAATTTTAAATAAAATAAAATAAAAAAAATAATAAAATCTGAAAGCTTTCAGATTTTACATTACGCCCAAAGTAATTTTTTCAAACGTTTTGTGGATTACCTTTATTTATTAAATATTATGTTCTTCGCACTTAAACCATAAAATTCAGTTCAACCGAAATATCGCAAAATAATTTTAAATTGAGGATATCTTTAAAATTTCCTGTACACAGTCTCACGCGTTGGAGATAAAAATGTTTTTTCTGTACAATGTTGCCAATGCTCGATTTGAAATTTTTGAGTTTGTTAATCAAAAATTCGTTAAATGTTTACAAAATATGAAATAGATTATAAAACAAATTCAAAATTTCAAATTTGGGCTTCCAGATGCCCAAATTCGGGTGGAAATGTATTTAAAATTGGATGGATCTGGGTTACCGTTGTTTTATCATAATGCGAAAAACATACTTACATTTACGCAGATTCTTCATTATTTAATTTCTTTAAATACAATATAGGGCTCTAATATTTGGTGGCAAAAATTTGAAAAGCGAACCGAACATTATAGTGAAACAACGCAAAATGCGGAAGCGACATTAGCAGTCTTTCAGGGCAAATTGCCCCTTTGAACTAAAAAAAATCTGAAATGCTCAAATTTTATATTTTACATTTTGTTTTTTTTAACGCTTTGTGGGTTACCTTTATTTATTAAAGTCATTTTTTTTCGCGCTTTAACCATATAAAATTCAATTCAACAGCGATAACACAAAAAATTTAAAAGCATCACATCTTTAGAATTTCCGATAGACAGCCTTTTCAATCTTTCGAAGTTCGCTATAGCAGTATAAAATACACTGTTGAAATAAATTAAGAGAATTTTCATATTTTATATACGGTCTCCAAAACTACTGGACAGATTTTAATAAATAATATTTTTTTATTTTTGGTGGGAACATAGGTTGATATAAAACAAACAAAATAAACATTGAACAGTTATAATAGACACACATGTTCGTGTGCAACACTCATGGGAGTCTGAAATGTATGAAACAGCGGTTGCAGAAGTCGCAAAAGAAATTGGTCAATACGGTGTATGGTCCTCTCTTACAGCCATATAGGCCTCGCAGCGTGATGTCATACTGGAAATAAGGCAGTTTAGCAGTGCCTGTGGCAATTGGTCCTACTTATTCAGCAAGGCTGTTTTCAGTTCCTGGATGGTTCTCGGAGGGGGTTGCGAGTTGCAATTATCCTCCTCAGAGCGTCTCAGACATGCTCCAGAGGGTTGAGGTCTGAAGACCTGGCCGGCCAATCCATCCGACGAATGTCCTCATACTCGAGAAATTCGTCGACCAGAAGACCTTTATGAGGCCTCTCGGTATTGTCCTGTAAGATGAACTCGGGTCCCCACAGCACCCCGAAAAAAGCGAACATAGGGCTCCAAGACCTCATCTCTATACCTCACACTAGTCACAGAGCCTCTGTCAAAGAGGTGGAGAGGTGTGTGGCCATCCAACGTGATGTCTGCCCAAACCATTAAACCGCTACCGCCATAATGTTTGATTTCGCGGACACTGGAGGGTAGGTAGCGAGTCCCTAGCTCACTCCATATGAAGATACTGCGAGAATCGGTGTTTAGGCTAAAACGGGACTCGTCGGTGAACAGAATGGTCGCCCATTGCTCCGTACTCCAGTCACTATGCTAATCGGACTCTCCTGTCCGTAGACGTGAGCGGGACGCAAACAGCCGGTCTTCTGGCAAACAACCCTCTCTTATTCAGTCTCTTGGAAATAGTCACCCTTGTTACAAGGGTTCTGTGGCTGTATACGGGTCCTGAGAGAGCTGAGGACATGTAGCTTCTCTGTTACGCCTCGCTAAAATGGACAAATAGCAAGCTCCTCTGGCTGTCGTGGCTCTTAGCGACCTTGCCCAGGCTTTCTCTCGATGGATCCAGTATCCTGGAACTGTTTCCATAGGTTACACACAACGCTGGCCGTTAAATTAAACTCTCTGCATATCTGGAGTTGCGATTGGCCTGCCTGTAGCCTCCCCACAATTCGCCACCTCATTCCATCATCTAAACGGTGATGGTTATTCATTTTTAATGTTCCGATGTGAATTTAATCGGTTGCTACAAGATTCGTCAAGAAATTCGCCGAGATGTGCTACAGAACGCAATTCATCATACCCTCCAAGCGCTTATAAAGCCTGTTTTTCTACTGGCTTCGCCTACACACACGTGTGTGCTACGCATTTGCCGTACAAGATTTTCATTTTTATTTAGAAGCAGTGATTTTTCCTTCAATTCAGTTCTTTTCCTGCAATTACGTAAAATATGCAAATTCCCTCAATTTATTTCACCAGTGCAGTATTAAGTGTATAGGAAACTGGACAAGACCAAAAGATTTAGTCATTATTATCCGGGGGTAGCATTAAATACGAAGGTTCATTATGTCCGGGTGTTATGAGCATATTAGTTATAGCAAAATGGAAAGCATGCTGAAAGGAGGGTGAAAATACCTTATACCTTTCACAATCAAAATGTCTTTGCCTTATTTCATTTTTTCGCGAACAATAAATTATTAATTAATAAAATAAGTAAATCCTTGGTGAACATATATAACTCCCTCGACACATATCACTAAACACTCTATGATTCATATCTACTTTCCTCTTTATGAATTTCCAAAATATGCCATTGCCAATGGTTATAAATTCCGGAATGATTATGGTTCAAACCCATTTACACTGCGCAAAAAGAAGGGGGGCACTGTTCTATATCTTCCTTTCTACTGGGCCGACTGACGAAATTCAAACTGCGTTTTACATGTCTTGAAAGCGAGACTTAATATATATTAGATTTATATATAGCATTGTTCTAACACACGTATTTTGACACAAAGTCGGACTTTTTCTGAAATAACATGCCAATGTTTTCCATATTTCGATTCTACACCTCAAATTAAGCCTAGAAATTAAATTTTTTAATTTTTGCTGAGAAATTTATGCAGAAATTAAAAAAATTATCTTTGCGGATTTTTTTTTCCACTTTGCGCCAAGAATAATTCACTTGGCGAACTTCTTAATTTATAGTAACCTATTTTTATTTCGAATGAGTAATTTGCTCTGAAAACTATTAATTTCGTTTTGGCATTTTCCGTGGGTTCACTTTTCAAATTGTTGCCACCAAATATTAGAGCCTGAATTATATTTAAAGTAATTAATAATGAAGAATCTGCATAAATGTATATATGTTCCCCCGGCGTCACTCTCTTCGTACTGCAATAGCAGAGACGCCATCTCCATGTGTTCTACCTCCTTGAAGTAAATCATAAGTTTTCAGTTTTTTAATTTTTTTAATACTTTCTTGTATTTTTTATTTTATAGTTTTTTTTATTTTTTTTTTTTTTGTATTTTTTGTTTTATATAAAACATAAATACAGCACTAAAGTAAAACGCTGATAGGAAAGATTTTACAGATTAGGAGGCTCAGTGGCATATGGCGCTAAATCAGAGTGAAGTAATTTCCTAAACACGTGGATACTTGTACATCCTAATAACTTTACAGCAAATAAATGCAAAGCATAAATTAACTAATTAATCTCTTACTTATTTGAAAAAGCAATTAATTTTAAATAGGTAAATTAATGCATCTGTAATACAAATGAATTATCATATTTTTCAGACCACTAATTTCAGCGATTTTAAAGCCCTTTGGTTTACTATGAAACATTCAGCTATCGTCAGAATAGAACTTTTAAGCTGTTTCAGCATGGCCTTAATAGCGATGCTTCTAGTTGCTGAAAAATTATTTTATGGCATAAAAAGTTAAGCTACAGTTTGAGCTTATCGAAAGATAAAGCAAGCATTAAAAATAATAAAATCTTTCTGAAATGGCTAGACAAGATGATAGATAGACGGATGGATAGCCATTTTTTCCGCTATCGTAAAATACGTTACCTCTGTAAAATCTTTCTTTAACACATAAATGATGAGTAGTTGTGATAGAGTAACTTACGCCCATTTCATTCTTACGTCTACTGAGTTAAACCGTAATAGTTCTATTGGTAATCTGTCATACGTACCTTTAAAATTCACTAAAAAATGTTCAACATCCTTCACACATCAAAGAATTCGACAGGATTTGTTTTTTCTTTCAAATTCTTCCGCTGTTCGAACATGTTATTTTACTTGAATTATTTTACGCGCTATTTTTTTTATTTATAGTACTTCAGCATGAAATGTATCACTTCGAAATTATTTAAACTTCTTTTATAATTCGTTCGCTGTTTTTGTGCTTTATTACTTGGCTTTCTAATTCCCATACTGTGTTCTTTCTGCGTTTGGTTGGATATTATTTACATACGACATCCCAAAATATTAAACAAAAACATATTGCTCTTGAAAAAGAGGAATCTGTATCCGGTCTTCCTAGAAATCGATAGAATTTTATTCAAAATCTATGCTAAAATAAAGTTGCTTCTTTTGCTTAATATTAAATATTATATTGTTGTGTTTCTCTTTCATGTAATTCATTTACGAAACGTTCCATTTGAGTAGTAATGAAAAATATTTCATTTCACCAAGCAATTACATTCTACAACAGCGGTTCTGAGAGGGGATGCGTTCAGCCTTGTGTTCATTGTTGCATATTTTATTATTATACAGTTTATTATTTTTATATATATTACAGGAACAAGTCTATTTAACATTTCGGTTTATGGCTGTCTCGTTAAACTGGCGAGAAATCGGCAAGCTGGAGATGGCTTTGACGACTAATATTTTCCACCAGATTTGGCGAGATGTTTTGCCAAAAGTTGCCAAGCTTGGCGACATTTTGGTCCAGTCCTTGTATAGCTGTAACTGGTACTGTAATTGATCTTTATATTTAACTATAAGCATATCCATCCTTTATATTTAACTTTAACCATATTAGCTTTACAGTTATTTCGGAAAATGGAAGGTATTACAGATTTTGGACACGTTCTAAAAAATTCTGATAAATCAATAAATTGATTTATCAGAATTCCATTGATTAGAAGAGTTTATACTTACAACAAGCGCATGGAAAAAACATGTTCCTGTTAACCATTTCAATGTTCCTATCAAACACTCATAAAAGGAACATAGAAATTCTTTGGCATAATTTTAACATAATATATTGTTGCATCCGTACGTGCTCGTAACGGATTGAAGGCACATAGAACCGATGATAACTTGATAAAATTTGTTTTTGCAAAAGGAACACTTTACAGATCTGGAACCTTCCACAAAAATACCAATCGTACAGCTTTTCTCAGTATGGCAAAGCAGAATCAGTAGTTAACACGTCAAGCTTCTAAGAACCTCAAACATAACGCAATGCACAAAGCAAAGCTAACGCGGAGATCTCTTAAAACTGCGAAGTCAACTCTGAAGCAGAAAACTGGGAACTGATGCTCTCTCCAATATTGTATAATTACACCCAGGCCACCAAGAAATCTCTAGTACCTTCCATTTCCCGAAATTACTGGAAAGCGTATACGGTTAAAGTTAAATATAAGAGACGGATATGCTTACAGTTACATATAATGATCAATTACAGTCGTACAATGACTGAATCAACATTTCGCCAAGTTTGTCGACTTGGGGCCAAATGTCTCGCCAAATTTGGCAACACAAATTAGTCGCCAAAACCATCTCCAGCTGGGCGATATCTAGCCATTTTAACGAGGTATGCTTTTACCTGAATGTTAAATAGACTTGCTCCTGTAATGGAAATCTATATTATTAATCTGTGCGAGCATTATATTAAAATCTGTGCTCGTCTGTTTGTTTGTTTGCGACCTCATCTCCTCCGGAACGGCTGGGTTCCGGCCTTAGCGAAGCACACCGTTGGATTCGGGACGTCCGTGGAAAGCCATTTTGGCCATTCGCGTCTTCGTGCGACTTTAATTAGCCAAGATATTTATTAAAAACTAATTTTCCCCTACGTTTTCCTCACATTCTTTGTCGATTTTCCCTATTAAAAGGGTTTTGGCTACATGCCAAATTCTGTTTTCGCAAATATCTATGGAACGGCGCTTAGGTGAATTTCAAGACGCATATCTCCGGATTCCAAAAAATTCTCCAAATCCGTCGGTACCATTCTCATCTTCGTACGACTTTAATCATTCGAGATATTAATTAAAAACTGTGAAAACGTTAATTTCCGAGCTCATTCTTCCGAGTGGCAACAGTCGCTGCAGGTAAAAATGCTTCGGATCACCAAGGCCATTCGCCATTGCCACCTGTAATGGAAATAATAATAATAAAATGTGTAACAATAAAATACGTATTAATAAACACAAGGCTGACCGCATCCGCCTGAGAACCGTTGTTCTAGAACGTAGTTGTTTGATGTAATGAAATCTTATCCATTAATACTAAAATGGAACTTTTTGTTAACGAATTATATGAAACAGAACCACGACAATATAATGTTTAATTTTAGGCAGAAAAGCAACTTTATTTTAGCATAGATTTTGAATAAAACTGTATTGACTTCGAGGAAAATGAGACACAGATCCCTCTTTTTCAAAAGCAATATGATTTTGCTCATCGCCTTGACATAGCACACAAATGATGTCAGTTTTCCCTGCAAGATGTAATATAAATAAACGCAAGCTTACAAAAATCCATATTTGGTTATTCTGTTAGCAGGTCGCAGCAAAGAAACCATGACTCATCTATAAAAGATACCTGATTAAAACAGAGATGTCGCTGCGAAGTTCTTACAAAACAGCAGTCAGAGAAGCAATACATAATACATTCGAGCTCTACTGTAATGATCTCCAAGAGACCGGAAGTTCCATTTGGTATAACCGATTGAACAACAAAAGTAGATTATCTCTCATTATTTGAATGAAAAAGACTAATCAAAAGTACTCAAGAACTGACCTTTAACATTTACGTAAGATCTGTAGGATTAGAAAGGAAAGATTCAATAACTTTTGTAAAAAATATCCTACGTCTTTGAAAAAATCTAAAAAATGCAAAACCCTCATTCGGAGGACAGAACTTTAGTGGCATTTATACTCAAAATAAATAAATAAATAAAAGATTTTTTTAAATCTGAAGGGTTTGAGATTTCTAACGGTCGCCAAAAAAAGGTTTTACTAAGGAAAAAAAAACTGCTGAGCTCGCAGTCTACCAATATGCTGTTGCATTTACTCCTACTAATAAACCTTTTTTTTTTTGTTAATTTAGCTTCATTAATTAGCATCATTTTCTTCGCACTTACACCGTACACAATTTAACAGCAAAACTACAAAAATCTTAAAAGCAGCATACGTTTAAAATTCCCGATGCAGAATTAAGTGTTGGCATACATTTTCTGTTTCTTTCAGTCTTAGTTCATCATATCAAAGTTCACTTTTCTTACTAAGATGGCTTTACAAAGGTTTTTTTTTCTTTTTTTATTAGCGATTTGTATGTTTACTTTGTTTATTAAATATCATTTCTCGGCACTTATGCCACATAAGATTCTATTCAACAGCAAAATCACGAAATATTTAAAAAACATCGTACCTTGAGAACTCCCGATAGACAGTCTCGCGCGCTGAAGATAAAAATATTTTATTCCGTGCAGTGTTGCCACTCTTCGCTTTAAAATCGTTGAGTTTTTTAATCAAAATTTCGTAAACGTTTTACAAAATATGAAATAGTAGATAATAAAAAAATTCGAAATTCAAGATTCTGGGTTCCGGGTGCCCATGTTCGGGCGAACGACTACATTATTCGAAGTTTGATGGCTCTAGGTGACGTTCTTTTTCCTCTTGCGAGAAATATACATACATTCATGCAGATTCTTCATTATTTAATTTCTTTAAATGTAATACAGGATGATGATATTTGCTGGCAACACTTTGAAAAAAGATTCAACGCATTTAAGTGTTTCGACCAAAATGCCATTTGGAGACTAATAGTACTAATAACCCCTTTTGACCTTTAAAAGAAAAACATGAAAGCGTTCAGATTTTAAATTGCAGCCAAAGGGGCGTTTTTTTCACGGGGACTTAGAACGAGATTTGAAAGGTGATGCAGACATTAAAAGTCATTCGACGCAAAATACCGTTACACATTGCAACGTCTTTCCGTTCCTACGCTACCTACATAATTTTACGAAATGCGCAGCTGTTGTAAGATAGCTTTCCCGCTTTGTGGGTTTAGGGTTGCCAGATTCCGCGAGAAATCGCCCATTTGGCAACATTTAGTGATATGACGTAGACGGAAGGAGAACATTCTAGAATGCATTCTTGGCGGTTTTCCTCGGGAATGTTCTTGAAGGTAGGATAAAGCTATATATACCCAGCCTGAACGCGGAGATAAGAGCATCTTGAGTTCAGTAGCAGTGTAATAGGAGCGTTTTGAGCTCAGAAATTAGCTGGAGAGCAATCAACCGAGTCGGGGCTGTACTTTTGTGCTTTGTCTTGAACATTATAGCCTAAAGGCTGTACTGCTGATTGTTTCAGCGTGTTTGTCGTAGTGTTTCGACGACAGTAAACATGTTTTTGGAACTGTCCTGTGTAATACTGGCGAATAAATTGTGTTTTGATTCTTCAAGTGCTGTCCACTCCAAATCAACGAATTGATAGAACGCAACAATAATACCAATAAGAAAGGTAAAGAAACCTCTTGCATAAAACATCCGCGCTTGAAGATGCACGCGATGTTAATATTAATGGAACGCTTTGAAATCGTTGAAAATGTTAATCAAAAATTAATTAAAGTTTTTCAAAATATGAAATAGATAGTAAAACAATTTCCAAATTTTAAATTTGAGCTTCCAGATGCCCATATTCCAGTAAAAGACTATAATATTCAAAATTTGATGTCTCTAGGCATGGTTATTTTTTCTCAATGCCAGAAACATACATACATTCGTATAGATTCCTCATTAGAATAGAAGAGAAACACGCCAATGTGACAATCAAAATCGCTGAAATAACCTTGTATTTGGCGTACATTTATCAAAACACTCAATCGATTTCGAGGGCAGTTACAGTTCCCACCTCATCAGGAGAACGAGATTTCTAGAAAGGAAAGCAACCTCAGTAACGGCTTTTTATACCCTCGGGTAGTACCATACGCGAGGAGGCAACGTCATCTATTGGCAAAAATAATAACCAAGAATTATGTTAATAGAATTTTAAAAGCGATAGGAAGGACTGATTGGACTTAAAATCATTCACTTAACATGCTAAATCTTTGTGAATAAGAAAAGCCTCAAGAAAATATAAAAGAAAAATTATAGTATAACGTGTCAGTGTGCCTTGAGATATACTGGCCAAACAAAAAGAGCGTTAAAGTTTCGTATCAAGGAACATGAATCTTATGTCCGAAAGGGTGAAATTAACAAGTCTTCAATAGCGTGTCATAATTGGAAATTTAATCATAATTTTGACTTTGGATCTGCAAAAATTATCCAAAAGGCTTCTTCCGTTGGTGAATTGGATTTTCTTGAGGCTCTTCATATTCACTAAGATTCATCATGTTTAGTGAAGGATTTTAAGTCCAATCCAGTCCTTCCAAACGTTTTTAAAATTCTATTAACATAATTCTTGGTTGTTATTTTTGCCAATAGATGGCGTTGCCTCCTCGCGTATGGTACTACCTTAGGGTATAAAAAGCCGTTACTGAGGTTGCTGTCCCTTTCTAGGAATTTCGTTCTCCTGATGGGGAGGGACCTGTAGCTGCCCTCGAATTCGATTGAGATTCTTATTATTTAATTTCTTTAAATATAATGCAAGACAGTAATATTTGGCGGCAATAATTTGAAAAGTGATTCAGACTTTTATAGTGAAACAACGCAAGATGCAAAAAGGAAGTTAATAGCCCCTTTGTGCAAATTGCTGCTTCCGACTGAAAAAGAGAGAGAAAAATAAGGAGGAAAGCTTTTCTTTCTCTATAAGACGAATAAACTGTATAACCTTAACTCACAAGATTCACTAATTCCGCTTTTCCTGAATAGTGAAACTTTCAAAATTTCTGTCATTTAATCTAGTTATCAGCCTTGAGCTCTGTCTGGCAACTCATTCGAAAAATTTCAATGGAACCAAAAAATCCACTTACGTTTTTTGGTTTAATGTTCACACATACCATATGCAAAGATTGTCATACGATATTCTAAGATTTGCTTATTGTGCCCTCGTTTTCCTGGTTTGGGTGTTACACTTATTTCGCATATCCTTGGTTTAGAACACCAAGAAAAGTGGAATTGAACATAAAAGAAAAGCATTGTAAAGGTATTTTCTTTAAACAGAAGGAATGAGGATCGTAACATCCTAAACATGGGCGATTTTAAGGGTCAGTAAGTTTTTTGTTAAAACTTGCAAAATGGAAAATATACGAAAAATAGAAAAACATTTCTGTTGACAGTTTCCATACAGCTCGTTATATCTGATTTTCGTACTGATAGCAGTTAACTATAGCAGTATAAAAGTGTGCATGAAATCGGACGAGTCTAATAACCTTGTTCATTATATCTGGGAGTTCGTTATAAGCCAGGCTTTTTATAGCGTTATTCTATTGTATGGTAGTTAGAACAGTTTAAAATAAAATCAAGTGAATAGGAAACTGCACAGTATCCAAAGGTTTATTCGTTACATCCAGAGTTCGTTATAAGCCGGATTTGTTATAACGGGATTCGACTGTATGATAGTTTAAGCAGTTTAAAATAACATTAAGTGTATAAGAAACTGAATGGTACTTAAAGGCTGCTCGATATATGCAGCGTTTCGTTATATAGTTGTATAAGAAATTCAACCGGACTAAAAGGCTGGTTCGTTGTACATAGGTATTGTTCGTTATAAACTGGTCGGATTCTGACTTATTATAGTCGAATTCGATTTTATAGTAGTTAGGGCACTATAAAATAATATTAAATGTACTGGAAACTGGGCGGGACCAAGACCAAATTGGGCGGAACCGTTTATTATATCTGGGAGTTTCTTATGAGTCCGATTTGTTTTAGTGGGATTCAATTGTATGATAGCTAGAGCAGTTTAAGACAACATTAAGTGTATGGGAAAGTGGACGGCATGAAAAGATTTGTTCTTTGTATCCGGAGGTTCGTTAGAACCGGGTTTACTATCATGAGATTCAATTTTATTGTAGTTAGAGCAGTTTAAAATAACAGTAAGTATATGGACTGGTTGGTTTGTTTGGTTAATTATAGCAAAAACTCCAGGGCTATCTGCCTAAGGGGGAGAGAGGCCTTCATGGAGGACTCTCTAAGAGACTCCCTTTCGTTGAAGACTATCTAAGAAACTCTGGCTCCACTAGCACGCATACACGTTGCACATGAGGAAAACCACGAAAACGCCCATGCAGCCAGCCCGTTCGAGGGATTCGAACCTCGGACCGAACTTATATGGGAAACTGGACGGGACCAAAAGTTTGTTTGTTATATCCGGGAGTTCGTTATAGATTGGATTTATTACAGTGGGATTCGACTACATGGCAGTGTTCAACATATGCTCACCCAAAAGGACTCAAAAAGCTTCTTTCCCTTTGTTCTCAAAGAATTCAGGCTCCACTCCTACCAAATTGTTTTACAAACAGCTTATTTACATATAAAGAAACAACACTGAACAACGGCCAATAAAATATGCCTAAAATTTTGCAGCTAGAAATTACATGTGGTCCACTTTTAAATTGAATCTCCTATTTCATTACATTACTAAAGCTTATTTGATAAATAGTATATGCATTGTTTTTTTTTTATACTTTGGCCTATCAAATAGTATGATTTTTTTTTCCTTTCTTTCAGGGAAAATATGACAAATTGGGAAAAATTCCATCTCCAAATCAGCAAATACTACCTCTACCCTGAAGATGCTACAGTTGTAAATGCAATGTTGAATGACATTGTCAAACAAAGGATAACCTCAGTCGGTATGTTATGTTCATTTATCTTTGATTTAAAATAAATATTTATTTTAGTATTAAGCAGAGGTCATTTGAATTCATTAATATTTAAATTGATATTAATATATTTTTTTAATATTCATTTCGATGTGTATGTAAAAAATTCGGCGTATTTTATCTCGTCTTCGTTCTTGATAATACTATATATATTATATACTATAAGTATATAATTGCTTTAGTATTTTCCTGTAATTAGAAACCGGAATCAGAATATAATTTTAATCAGGAACAATAAGACTATAATTACTTTTAAATGTAAACGGAAATCAGAAACTATCAAACTGTAATTCCTTTCAAAGATAAACGAAAATCAAAATATAATTTTAATCATAAACAATCAGAGTATAATTACATTTATGCATGCACAGGAATCAGAATATAATTTTCCTCCGAAACAATCAGGTTTTTAAGAGCATCAACAGGCATCAGAAACAACAATCTTTTAAGGATAAACGAAAATCACTACATAATTTTGATCAGAAACAATCAAATTATAATTACTTTTAAACATAAACAGGAATCAGCATATAATTTTAATCAGGAACAATCAGCTTACAATTACCTTTAAATGTAACCAGAAATCAGAATATAATTTTAACCAGAAACGACCAAACTATAATTACTTTTAAAGACAAACGGAATTCAGAATATAATTTTAATCAGAAACGATCAAACTAAAAATACTTTTAAAAATAAACGAAAACCAGAATATAATTTTAATCAGAAACAATCAGATTATAATTACTTAGACATATACATAAATCAAAATATAATTCTAATCAGAAACAATCAGGCTACAATTACTTTTAAAGCTAAATGCGAATCAGTATATAAGTTTAATCAAAATCAGACTACAATTACTTTTCAAGACGAAAGAAAATCAAACTATAATTTTAATTAGAAACAATCAGACTATAAAGGTTTTAAAGATAAACGAAAATCAGAATATAAATTTAATCAGAAACAATCAGATTATAATTACTTTTAACATAAAAAGGAATCAGAATATTATTCTGATTCTTCTAAGAAGATCAGGAACAATCCGACTATAATTACTTTTCAATACAAACGGAAATCAGAATATAATTTTAATCAGAAACGCCAAACTATACTTACTTTTAAATATAAAAGGAAATCATAATATAATTTTAATCGGAAACAAACAGAGTGTAATTATTTTTTAAAATATACAGAAATGAGAATATAACTTTAATCAGAAACAATCAGACTATGATTACCTTCAAAGATAAATGAAATCAGTATGCAATTTTAATGAGAATCAGACTATAATTATTTTTCAAGACAAATGCAAATCAAAATATAATTTTAATTAGAAACATTCAGACTATAATTGCTTTCAAATGTAAACGAAAATCAGGATGTAAATTTAATCAGAAATGATCAGATTATAATTACTTTTAACCTAAACGGGAATCAAAATATAATTTTAATCAAGAACAATCAGACTATAATGACTTTTAAATGTAAACTGAAATCTGAATATAATCTTAATCAGAAATCGTCTAAGTATAATTACTTGCAAAGATAAACGAAAATCAGAAGCAATCAGATTATAATTACCTTTAAACATAAACAGGAATCGGAATATAATTCTAACCATAAACAATCAGGCTATTATTGCTTTTAAAGATAAATGGAAATCAGTATATAACTTTAATCAGACTCAAAATATAACTACTTTTCAAAACAAACTGAAATCAAAATATAATTTCAGTCAGAAACAATCAGACTATAATTGCTTTTGAAGGTAAACGAAAATCAGAATACAATTTTAATCAGAAAAAATCAGATTATAATTACCTTTAAACATAAACAGGGATCAGAATATAATTTCAATCATAAACAATCAGGCTATAATCACTTTCAAAGATAAATGGGAATCAGTTTATAATTTTAATCAGAATCAAAATATAATTACTTTTCAAGACAAACGGAAATCAAAATGTAATTTTAATCAGAAACAATCAGATTATAATTGTTTTTAAAGATAAACGAAAATCAGAATATAAATTTAATCAGAAACAATCAGGTTATTGTTACTTTTAAACATAAACATGAATCAAAATATAATTTTAATCAGGAACAATCAGGCTATAATTACTTTTAAAGATATATGGAAATCAAAACATAATTTTAATCAGAAACAGTCTGAATACAATTGCTTTTAGAGATAAACTGGAGTCATTATGTAGTTTTAATCAGAAACCATCAGACTATAATTACTTTTAATGGTAAATTTCAGGAACTATGATAATTTGGTTTCCGAAGAAACTTCCTTCTACCTTATAAATAAATAACTGGTATACCTCATTAGTAAAGATATAATTATTAGTAAAGAATTAGTAAGTCTTTACGTTCCTCCAGCTGTGTATTCAGCTACAGCGTAGTAAAAAAGCAACAAAGGAAACTTTCTGAGTTAAGGAGCCATATGGTTATTTTCTTTACCAATTTCATTTGCAGTACGAGAAATTAGAATTCTAAATTTGTGAAGATTTCAACACAGAGATGTACCCGAAATGAAAATTTAGACGGATACGAAACTATTTACGTGTATAAGCTTAAGTATTAGTAAAATAATAAATTTAGAGTACTTTTCAGGAACAAACGTGAATCTGTAGAATTTTAGGTTTATTATAGAGCAGGAAAAGGGAAAAATCAGCAATGCTTTCGCCGAGATTTTAACTCTGGATCTCTCGATGCTAGCTGTGCGTGCTTTCAATTACACCTTGACACGCAAGAGTGAAGGAGAAAATTCCATACGAATCTTGGTTGAGATCTTGTAAAACCTACACTAGGTATGCCAAAAAAAATTGCAATATCATCGTTTTAATCACAACACTGTGAAATTTAATAGAAGATTTAGACTGTAGATAATGCATATTATTGCATTTTGCAGTCAGCTACAGGATCTAGAAGCGGAATGAATATTTTTCAGTTTTCAGGGAGGGCATCAGAGATTAGCAGAGGAAAATGAATTCGATACGTCTTCTAGAATGTTTTAGCGGAACAGATGTGATTTTACATCTATTTCCTTAATCATAAATCTAATCCAGCTGATCGATCTTTTCACTGCGGACCAAACAGAAACTCAATAAGATGCGATAACTTTGAGTTCATTGCGGAGAAAATGTCTGGAAGAATAAAGTATCATTCTTTATATTGACAACGAAGTTTTAAGATAAATATCAGAACGCATACATCGCATACTCCGTGCATCAATGATCGATAATTAACGATCTTTATTCACGATTAATCTTAATCAACGATTCGAAAATAGCGGCCCTCCTTCCTACTGGTAATCTAAATTCTGTTATTGGTCATGAGTAACTACACTCTATAACAAAAAAAATCGACGCACCAAGAAAGAATTGTTCGATGGGGCAAAAATTGGTGGATAGGAAGATTGTGTACAGAACAGAAAATGACTAAAATTTCAGAACAATTGCTTGATTTCAGGGGTACATAGTTACAAAGTAACAAGCTCAGTAAGGTGTTGACCCACCTCTAGCCTCGATGCAAGCTGCCGCACGACGTAGCATAGACTGGTAAAGCTCCCGGATGGTCTCCTGCGGTATTTCTTGCCACATTTGCTCCAGTTGTGGGGCTAGGTCATCAGCATTCCCTGGTAGATGCAGTCGCCTTCTCATCATATCCCAGACATGATCGATGGGAGAGAGATCTGGCGATCTGGCTGGCCAAGGAAATGTTTGACAAGCTGTAAGACATTTCATAGCAACACGTCCCATATGTCGTCTGGCACTGTCTTGCTGAAAAATAAGGCCAGGGTACTGCAAAAAGAAAGGTTGCAAAACAGGTCTCAGAATGTCGTCGACGTACCGCTGTGCTGTAGGTGTACCTCTAATGACGACCAAAGCGGTTCGACTATCAAAGAAAATGGCACAGATCATAACTCCTGGTTGAGGCCCTGTGTGGCGTGCAATAGTGAAAGCAAGATTGGCACGTTGCTCTGGGCATCTCTAGACACGTCTGCGATGATTGTCACGACAGTTGGAAGCGGGATTCGTCGCTAAAGACTATACGTCCCAAGTCAGCAGGAGTCCAACCTGACTGAGCCAGGCACCACTGTAATCTGGCTCGACATTGTGCAGGCGTGAGTGACAGGTGGCGTAACGGTCGGTACGAGTGTAGATTTCACTGTATCAGCCGTCTGTGAATGGTCATGGCGGACACTTTCGTGCGGGTCGCACGTCTGATGGTTGGTAGCGATGAATCAGGCGCTGTCCAGCTGATCTGATAATCACTCTGTCCTCCCGATCTCTTGTGGCCCTAGGTCGACCGTTACTATCATGACGCTGAAATCTGCTACTGTCCATCTATTGTTGCCAGTATCTTCTAATCCCCGCATCATTTCTACTCATATGACAAGTGATTCTCCTATTTACCCAGCCTGCCTCTTTCAATCCATTGATACGACTTCTTTCAAACTCTGGCAATTGCTCGCAATGAGCTCGGATTCTGCGGTGAAGCATTTTTTCAGCCTTTGAAAGGTGCCCTAAATCGCAATGCAACAGAAATTTTTAACAACAATTCAAGAACAGCGCCTGATATACATTTGCTGGCTGCTCAGTTCCGATGTGCTGGAGATCGTACTATTCATTCATCGGACACCAAATTTTAACCATTTGCATATTTGGTCAAAATATTTATGCATACGAAATTTCAAAGCAGTCGGATAATTCCTTCTTGGTGCGTCGATTTTTTTGTTACAGTGTGTATTTTAAATAAAAATCCTTGTCCACGATATATTACTTTTTCCTAAGGCGTTCGCATATTTTTGAATGATTTTTATTGTATTAACAGAACTATTTTACTTCACATTTTTGTATTTTAAATATTCCATTTGATAATTGTTAGTCTTCACTATCTTTCTACGCAGTAATTTCCAAGACAATGAAGGTTTTTTGAGCATTGAAACAGGTATTTTATCCCATTCCTCTTGAACTCTTTTCCAAAGTCCAAGGAGGGTTGTAGGTCAACGTTTTACAATTCACTTTTTAAAAGTCCAAAAGCACAAAAGTGCGCGGTGTGATACATCAGGAGATTTAGTAGCCGTATGAGTGAATATAGGGCCTTGATACGCGTCTTTTGTTTCATTTTTTTTTCAGGAAATTAACAGTGGATTTTTGACGTGCAGCTTCTTACTTTGTCTTGATACGGTTCCAATGATTGATAGCACTGTAGGGGAAGAGAAAGTATTTCATATTTGAAAATTTGGTGTAAAATATGTTCTTGATAGTATATGTAGTTGATTTGAGCAGTTTTCTGAGCTCTCTATTTTTTTTGTGGTATTATATCAAAAACTATCAACAATCATAAATCCCTTTCAAAACCTTTCTTTAGATTCTTTGAAACATATTCTAAGATTTTTTTTCTCCTCTTTGGTAACAATAAATAGACCTCTTTTATTTCGATTATTTAAATATACCCAAGATTCATCTATTCTGACAATGTTTTTCCATTTTTGTGCGAATAATTGTTTCTCATAGAGAATTCTGCAGCGCTTTGTGGTTTCGGCGATATCGGGGAAAAAGGCGATGCCCATTATGTTTTATCGTCTTTTTAAAATTTAAATCGGCATTAATTATTTTGCTTACAGTTGGCACTGAGCATTTTATTGATTATGCAGTCTGCCCTTTTATGTCGCATATTTTCTTTTAATATTCAAATTCTTACTTTTGCAATATCGGAAAGGTACCGTTTTTTCTTGGATGCATTTTTAACATTTTTCCACTTGAAGCTAAATTTTGACTCCCCCCCCCTTTGTTTTTGACAACGTTACATATTGTTGCTTTAGATTTAGATGCCAAAAATCACGGCTTTCACAGCCTTTTTTAATAACTAGATTCGAATTATTTTCTTCGGAAAGAGCACAAACGTAGCCCTCCGTCCATTACTTTTTAAAAGCGGTATTTTCATGAAACAAAATAGTCAAATTACAGATGATAATTTACGCTTTCAAAAATATAGTTGCAGTTAAAAAAAATTTTCCAAACAGGCAATTATTTCTGATAGCAAAGGAAAATCGTCTAAAAAATGGGGAAAGAGCCTTTGTCTTTTTTACATGACAAGTTTTGTCTCATTCAAACAATGTGTTTCCACAATGCCGTATTTTATGCTTGAGCTGTGTAGTTTAAGAGAAAGCGTTAGAAGTATAAACAGCTGTTTCTGTTCGAACAAAAAAAATTATTTTTAAGGAGCTCTAAATTCTGCGTCGATCTGAAATGCTTTTTACCTAATAATTATTTATTTTTTTATTTTTCAGAACAAATGCCGGGAGGTACTCAAATAAAGCTTGTGATAACGTTCGAAAATGGCGGAAAGGCACTCTTCAAACCCATGAGGTTCGTAACACTTTTTTGTAGCATTTTTGTAGGGGAAAATGTAAGCATAAACAGAGAGTGAACAGTTTTAGCACAATATCTCCACATCACGGTTTTCGTTTGAGTAAAATACCATCCACAGATACCAATAAGTAAAAGATATATAAATAAAGATGAAGTATAAAATAAATCAAACTTCCATAAACGGACTTCCCACTTTAGCGGACATTCCCAGTTAGCGGACAGTCCTTGGTTTCCTGTAATCTAGAAGTAGGAGGTGATTGCATTTCCATTTAGTAGATAAAAGTCTTGGTCTAGGGAGTGTCTGTTAACCGAATGTTGAATTTTATTTAAAATCACAAGTGCACTTGCTCATTAAAGAAAAATTCATTATGTCTCTTCTAACAGTTGGAAGAGGACGTTACAAATAACAATGTATCATGAAGTTCCTGAATTGCGAATTTAAAAAAAAAATTATGTTTGTTCGTATGCTATGAACAGGAATTTTGAAAACTTGTGTGGCAACGCAATTCAAGAATTAATCGATATCATATCTCGTGTGTGTACAATATGCATAATAACGTTATGAAGTGTGCTCTAAATTTTCTCCAGAACTCATGCATGTAAAGAATCTATAAAATTCGAATTTTTCAATATGATTTACATATATCTATGATGTTTTGCGATATTTTAAAGTTGTAGATTCTTTTTCATATTTGAGGATGTTACATGACGCTTCCATAGCATTTATCATCCACAAGACCTGGCAAATGTTGCCATTGCAAAAGATGCAAACTCTTTAATTTATTATGTACTTACGCTGTTTAAATAGGCTTCCAAAAACACCTAGCATTCGAGGTGAAACAAGGTCTTATATTTAAAGCCATTGCATTATGCATCGTTTAACTAACGTGGAATTTAAAAGCAATGCTATAATTCCAAATGGCCGCATACGTTCACCTTAGTGCATTGGTCGATATCCACGTGTCATTTAGCCGTCTCATCACCTAGAACGTTGCCCAAGGTGCACCACATCGAACGAGAACGTGGAATTCCTATCCCAACGTTGATGGAGAACATCCCGGAAGACAGATCCAGTGGTCTTCCATCCTTTTCCTTCTACCGCTAAAACTCGAGAGAACGTTAGACTCACCCGAATTTTGAGTGACTCCATGCAGCACAGACATTATACACATAAAAAGATCCAACTCTTCTCTGAAATTCGAACTTGAGCCCAATGGTACAGCAAAGAGGAACGCTAGCCACTGTTCCGAACACGAGGGCAATTAAAAGCAAGGTACATATTTTTCCTTAAAAATAAATTACCTGCCTACTGAAGGTAAATTATCGCAATCTATCGTAAAAATAAGCTACATGTGTACTAAAAATTAATTACCGTAACTTATCGTAAAAATAAACTACCTACCTATTAAATATAAGCTACCTAACTACTAAAACTAAACTATGGTAACATACCGTAAAAATAAACTACCTAATAAAATAAACTACCTTATTTCCTTAAAAATGAAATAAACAAAATAAACTTTAAAAAAATTTGCTTAGAAATAAACTGCTACTTTATTTCCCCGCGTATTTTCCTTTTTTTTTTTAACTAATTTTATCCTCCAAAAATAGAGAGGGGAAAATTATGTGAATAATTTTTTAAAGGTGCGGCTACAATAAGAATATAGTAAATGAAAAGTATTCATAGATAAACTACAGGTAACTATTAAAATATTATTTCTTTGAGAAAATGTAGGAATAATATTATCACAATATTTCCACATTCCGATAGGAATACATAGTAATATTGACATTGATATCTAACAACATGCTATCATTCCTACTTCCCTGTAACTTTAGCGTCGAGCGTTCTTATTGTTGTAATATCGATTCGTGTTTGCTTCTTTGTGATAAGCTGGTTCTTTTAACAGACTGACCAGTTAGAAAGATACCAGTTCACCAGTTAGAAAGATAACTTCGGCGTGATCTTCGCTGGTATAAGAAGATTTGTTTTTATTAGTAAGACGAAAACAATCCCTACGTGGACGAATCGATTTTAAAATTTATTGAAGCTCTTTCTCTAAGCGCATTAAGGATGGCGAAGTTACTCAAATATTTTTTAAATTTTCAAATCCTGACGCTAAAATTCTAACAAGTGAGGAAATACGATATTTAATTTTAATTCCCCAAGTGTGGTTTCCCACTCCTGCTTCAAAGTTTAGTAGGAAGTCTTCTCAGCATGAAAAGATTTGTCTCAGTTGCGAACATTTCCAGCACTGTTGGAATTGTCCGTAAAATTTTACCTCACACTCCGCAAAAAAAAAAAAAAAAAAATTTCCTTCTACACACCAAAAAAAAAAAAAAAAAAAAAAAAAGAGTTCTATATTTTCCGTTCTACTAGGCCGATTGACGAAATTCAAATTGCGTTTTTCATATCTCGAAAGCGCGACTTAGGTTATTTATTAGATTTATATATAGCATTGTTCTAACATAGCTATACTGACACAAAATCGGACTTTTTCTGAAATAACATAGAAATTTTTTTCCATATTCCGATTCTACATCTCAAATTTCGCAAAGATATTAAATTTTGTAATTTTTGGGGAGAAATTTATGGAAAAATTTAAAAATTTATCTTGACGCATTTTTTTTCGCAGTTTGCGCCTAGAAATAATTCACTTGGAGAACTTCATTTTTAGCAACCTATTGTCCTTTCCTTTTTACTTCCTGTACGAAGTAAAAAGGAAGTATTGTAAACGCGAAAAATTTCGGGTATCATATTTCAACGAAAATATCCATTTTATCCATTTTCGAACGCAATTTAACGATGTTTTTGACTGACATCCGCACGTAAGGCTAAAATAAAGGATTCTTTTTCTCCCAAAAAAATTATAAAACTGGTTTAAAACGGATTCTCTAGAGATTTTTTTCGTACCATCTCTGCGTACGTACGTATGTATCTCGCATAACTCAAAAACGAGTAGCCTCAGAACATTGACATTTTGTATATAGAACTGCTATAACATGTAGATGTGCTCCTCCTGTTTTGATTGCAATCGGCTGCGCCAAAAGTATATAAATATATATCCACTTTGTTACTCGGCTTAGTGAACTCAGTTTTTTATTAATATATGCTGGTAAATTGTGCATTTTTTGCTTTAAAAATGATTGAATTATATTGTTCTTATCTTCCGGTTAAAGTTTTTATGCCTTTAGTAAATCTGAATGAAAGATTTGTAGAATCATCAACAATTTAAAAGTTGTTTAAGTGCGGCTAAGTCTAATAATTTTTCTCATGGCGGCCATATTTGTTTGCAATTAAAACATAGGAGAATAGTAGATATGTTGCCAATCTAGAGAAACTAAGCTTCGCAACAACAGAGATAACGCCTTCTTTTATTATTGCGAATTAAATCATGCTTAATTCATTCTGGAATTTATTCGAAGAAATAAGTGTTTAAGATTTACATCGTAGTTTTTAATGTAGATAATATAGTTTTTAATGTATTTTTGCCTTGTCGCGAAGTGAGAGCTGAATTAATTGAATGAGAATTACTGAATCGTCTGTAAAAACTGTTTTTATTGGGGGGGTTGTTTGTTTGTTTAATTTTTTTTATATGTTGTTTTAGATTTACTATAGTATTACGAGTGGGGAAATGGCCATCGTTCATACTTTCAAATTATTTGATAAACTGCGTAAATTACATTTGCGTTGTTATCGTATATAACAAATACGCCAAATTTGAAAACATGCCAGTATGTAAATTCACTTTGGAAATTTTGAAGAAAAAATTCTAATTTTTTTTACAGGTATGCTTAGAAATACATGTACTTTAGGATGATGGTAAACATTTTATAGTTTACAATTGAAATTTTTTTTCGAAAAATTTATAAAAATTATTTAAAAACACAAATTTTAAAATTAAATTATAAAAAATATTCGAATTTTATTTTGATTAAGCCGAAATTTCGCATTCTGAAAGAAGGAAACAAGTAAGTTTAATAAAAAAAAAAGAAATATTAATAAACATCTACCAAATTTAATCAACACGGAGGAGCTAAAATTTCGAGAACTAATTTTTAAAAACTACTCGAGCGATTTTACAAAACTGGGCAGTTTGCCATAATTTGAGTTGTAGAATTGAAATACAGAAGAAATTTGGCATGTCATTTCAGAAAAAGATCGATTTTGTGTCAAAATACCTATATTAGAACAATGTAGAATAAAACACATATCCTTAGCCGCGCTTTCGAGACAAAAAACGCAAGTTGAATTTCATCAATCGGCCCAGTAGAACGGGAAGCATAGAACTTTTTTTTTTTTCGCAGTGAGCATATCCTATTTGCTGTATATGATAAATCTTTTAAGAAAACAGTGTTAGTCTTAACAAATTTTCGCTACATTAAAATGTTTAAAATGTGCTTTTGCGGGCGTGTTATAAGAAACCCTTTTTCAATTGCTGCACGAGGTCTTTGAAGGTGTGCAGTCTTTGTTAATTCTCCTTTTCTCAAGGAATAAAAAATCAAAATTGAGAGAATTTTAATATTTACAATAGCTTAGGTGCGATCTTATCACTTTTACGAATCCGAAACATGTAGTTGACTTATCATTTACTTTATCACTTGCATCCTATTGCCACCATAAAAAAGATAATACTGACCTTGAAAGGAAAAGCAAAATTCATTCTAGAAGAACATGCTGGCGTGAAGCTGTAAATAATATCTTCACACTGCATGAAAACAGCATTTAGTATGAGAAAAGCAGAACTGTGTACAGACGTCTATAGTTTTGAAACTACAAAGCGTTCAAAGGAAAAAAAAAAGAAAATACTTATCATATTCGTATAAAATTTCAGTAAATCATAGAGGGTAGCTACAAAAACAAACGTAATTTCCACAAAAATAATCTTACATTTTCCTGATTCTTAGCTATCAGTCAGACATGCAGCCCAGTAAAACCATAATTTTAATTTGTTTTCACTCTTATTTATTAGATGCTTTGAGCAGAAGATTTATTATCCAGGAAAACGTATATTTCTGCACTTTACTATTAATGTGATAACAGTAGAGTGAGAAAATAATAAAAACGTATAATGGAAAACAAAACTGCGTGTTATGTATTCAATAACAACAATAAGAATAACTTTAAGGGTTGCTATAAATATATATATTTATTGGATATTTTCTCTGTTTCTTACAATAAAGTGCATTTAATACGGCAGCGGCTTCTGAATTATTTATTTTTCTTCATTTAAATAACACTTTGTGAAATGTACAAGAGTCCATAGAATGTGTTAAATGATAGAGAAAATATTTCTTCTGACAGCAGTTATAAAAGAGAAATTTATGTTCTTTAACCTTGGTTTAAAAATATTATATCCGTAAAAAGACAATTTTCAATAAAATATGAATTTTTTTTTTTTTTAAATTATACGGTTTTAAACTTATGTACCGAAAAAGAAATTTAGTGTAGAAACCACATGAATTCCATACACGGTCTATTAAATGATGCCCATTTTTTTGTTGAACTTCATTTAAACTTATTTCCTGGAATTATTCTAACTTAATTAATCGATCCCTCCAGGCAAGTTGAAAATAACATCAAACACTGCGAATTTTGAGTTAAGTATATCGGTCAAATTTGTCGTAACGGAGTCAAACTTATTATAAATTTAGTTTTTCATAACAGAGATAAAATTTTCCCAAATATTAGTATATGATTAGAGAGACCATATGTATACTTTTGGTACTACCGATTGCAATAAGAAGGAAAGTGCACAATTGCATATTATAGCAGTTCCATATTCAAAATTTCAACGTTTTACGGCTAATAGCTTTTGAGTTTTGCGAGATACTTTGAGGCACGTACGTACGTACAGATGTCAAGAAAAATATCCATGTATATAAGTATAGTTTGACACTCATTCGCGACCATGAGCGCAAACACGCATGCGTCATTCGGACCGAATTATTCTCAAAATAGGGTGGAAGAATGTAGACTTTCTTTCCCTCCATTCTGTCTTTCCAGAGAAGAGAAGACTTTCGCGTGACTTTTCACGTCGAAGCAAGCAATAACACTCCTTTTGGAAGAGTCCATATGCTTTGGCAGAATGCCAGCCAGGGTTGCGTTTCAGACGGTCGAACTATATATATATATATATATATATTCTCCGCCTTTTACCCGGCCTTTATTTTCGCAATAGTTGGTCGTAATCATAGATCAGCGATTCTCAACTACTGTGCTGTGGCACTTTTGTGTGCCGCCAAATTCTTAAAGTGTCCCGCCAAATTTTAGAAATGTACATAGTAAAAACTACAGTGGGTTAAATCCTAGAATACGGTACACATGAGAATTGGCAAAATTCGGTTTTTAAGACATTAATAAGATAGCCATTGTGGTATCCAAGCCGATTTAGGGGCTGTGGAGGAGAGCGCAATTCTGAGCATTTTCGAGCATGTTCACTGTATCATTTAAATTGAGAAGTTCTGATTGCTGCAGATGGGAGATTATGTTACTCATCAGATATTTTTTTTTATTTTTAATAACATAAATTCAAGTATGCAAGGGCCGAAAGAAAATACATTAAACTCAACTGATAAACTGGTGGGATTCCAAAAACAAATAACTTTATGGAAAAATAAAGCTCAGGCAATATGGAAAAGTTTGAGTCAGTCCCAAAAGATTTTAATAAAACTATTCATGAAATTGTTATTGACCATTTGACAACGTTAGAGGAGAAGACTAATTCATTATTTCCCAAATTTAGATATAAAAAAATTTGATGGGTTCGTAATCCATTCGTGATAACGAGTACTTATGTATTTGAATTAACTTTGAATGAAGAGGACGAACTAATTTCGATTTAATAATCGAGATTTAATTTTAAAATTTTCGGAAGAACCAATTAATTCATTTTGGATTAACATTAGATGCGATTATCCCACGATGGCCAAAAAGGCTTTAAAAATATTTTTATAGTTTTCTGCATTTTAGTCGTGTGAATTCGGATATTCAGTATGAACCGACATAAAAGCGAATAAAAGATCGAGACTGTTAAATGTAGAAGACGATATGAGAGTAGCATTGTCACTTTTACGACCAAATATAAATGAAATTATAAAAAAAAATCAAGCTCACATTTCTCATTAAAAGTATTCTTATTATTAACTTGTAATTAATCCCTTAATAAACATACTGCTGTTTTTGCAGTACATTTTATTTTATTTTACATTCAAAATTATTGCCATAAACTATTTTACGCAGTTTTATTTTTTAAACTTATCTTTTTCTTTGTGTACCGCCAAATTTTAAAATCGTTAAAAGTGTGCCGCGACAGAAAAAGGTTGAGAATCACTGTCATAGACTTTCAATTACATGAGTGATGAAATGATGAAAATTCTCTGTTTTGGCAACGTCAAATTAAAAAAAAATCTGGTGTGGGCACCATATGGTTTCCTCGAACGGCCTATTAAATGTACACATTTTTTCCTGCGTTTCATTGGAACTTATCTCTTCGAATTTTATGAGAGATATATTTCTCATTCAATTAGTTCAGTCCTTACTTCGCGGCACAGAAAACTTCCACACCTTCCTGTGTGCCAAAATGCAATAAGGAAATTCAAAAAAATGCCCCCTGGATCCCCCGAGGTACTTCATTATTGTATTCCATCATATTATTACATTACTGTGTTTCATCTTTTAAAGTACCGTCTGTGTCGTATTTAAGTTTAGTTAAAATCAAGGTTTCACCATCAGCCCATAGATGGCAGCACCTTCGATGAGACAACGCATTTTTTTCAGTTGATCACATCAAAAACTGAAAAAAAAAATAATGATAATAATATTTTTAAGAACCAACTTCATTTATTTTAAATAGATTATTTTTTTAACTAATTAAATTTAAAATTAAAGATTAAAGAACTTTGAAAATTTGATTTTTTAAATTATTAAATTAAGTTTCCTTAAATTTGAAAGATTGAATTTGAAAAAATAATATCTCACGTATTGTAGAACGACAACAAACTTGAATGAAAAATGAAACAATGCATTAAGTGAAAAAGCAAAATCGTGTTTCGAGACTAATAACTCGTAAAGGAACGAAAAAAAGAAGTACGAACTGCAACAACAAAAAAAAAAAAAAG
>KK117512.1:246831-265080 GCA_000611955.2 Stegodyphus mimosarum
GAAAAAAAATTTTCGTTTTGAATTCTTAAAGTATATCTCCTTTTTCCTTTATTTCTATAAAATTTCATTTTGCGACTGATTGCGGAAACAGATTCTCTTTTAATGACTTTACCTTTTCTCCAGCAATTCTTAAATTTATAACTGAAATTTTCAAAAATTTCGCTCCTAAACGAGAAATTCAAGTAAATTGGTCTTTCGCTTTTCATTAAAAATGAAATATCTCAAATCTAATTATTCTAGGTTATGGAATGATGACAACAAAAATGAAGAATGTAACTGAAAAATGTTTAATATTTTGATAAAATTTTCTGAATATGGCTATTAAAGCAGATAGTGCTGAAACAGCACTTTTCTATCTACCATGTTTTGTGGTGCCATCTATTGGCAGATAGTGCTTTTAAACAGCAAATTTCCATTTTTTATTTAATTAATTTATTTCTAAAATTTTTCCCAAAATTGATGCTATGCGCTTCTATAATTTTATTTTCCGCTAATAATGTTGCTTCTTTTCCTACTTGAATTTCGTTAATTTGTGCAAATAATTGTTTCACATCCATTATGACTAAAGCGAATTTTCTGCGCTAGTATCGCCATCTACTAATAACTATTTTCATAACAAATATGAGACGGAAGTCAAATGAATTTTTAGAAATCAAAATGCTCCCGGTTCTGTTTTCCCAACTATCCTCGCATTGTTATCTAGACAATTTCTAGTCTCAAGAACAATGAAAGACGTCAAAACATTGCCGACGAAATTTTTCACAATTTTTATGCAGTGAATCTTACAATTAAAGTGTGAAGTTACAAGCCTAAGGCTGTTCACGTATAAGAATTCGATGATAGCAAGCCAATAAAGAAGAATTATTCAAATTATTTCCACTATTCAACAGTTTAAAAATACAAATTAAAACATAGAAGTTGGATAAAAATAACACCGCTTATGTTAGAGGTATTTCTCTATAATTATTCTCCTAATATTGATCGAAAACTTTCAATTACTCGAGAAAGCAGGTCAGGTTGAATACGTGCAATTTCTTGTCTGATATTCGTTTTTAATTCCAGTATGGTTAGTGGTTTGTAAATGTACATCCTGCTCTTTAGAATTCTCCAAAGAAAAAAGTCGCATGCGGACAAATGTTGGAAATCTTGCACGCCATGAGGTGTTTGGATATGATTCCGTCCGGGAAGAGTTATCTCAAAGCATCCATGGGCACACGAGGAGAGTGATTTGTGACTTCATCTTGCTGGAAAAAGTTAATTTTCGGAAACCTAAGAAGCTGTTACATCAGAATGCTCTAACCATGCGTATTTAGCGATCTGGATTAACAATTGTGGTGTTTCCTCTATCGTCGTAGAAAAGATATGGCACAGTAGTACCACGTGATGAAAATGCACACCACACAGTCACTTTCAGACTATGTAATGACTTTTTATATAACTCACCTGAGTTTTCATCATTCCAGTATCGACTAAAGTCACTCCATTCTTATAAAATGATTTTACTCAGAAAGTACCCTGTATACCGGAGCATTGCCCAGTCTTTAACAAATCGAATTAAATATCAAGAAATAATCCAAAACTTCCACGCCCCCTGGTGAGATGAAAATGTGATACAAATTTTTTAAATGTTCAATACTCTTGCTCCAGGTAATGTAATTTGATAATGCAAGTTCTTTTTTGAATAATTGCCTGCAGAGAACTATAAAATATGATTTTTTTTTTCACTAACAGTATTGGGTAACGAGGATTTATGAATTTCTTTTCTCATAATATATGTCTCATTCTACTTCAAAGCTCTCCTAGTTTGACTCATATGCATTAAGTCATATTGGCAAAGAACAGTGTGGATAAACCAGAAGTTCATATTCGGAAAGGGATCTATAAGTATAAAACCGCGAATTTTATTGGTATGTGAAAAAAGAAACTCGAAAGTTAACTTTTTATGAAATATATGCAATTTTATAACTAATTAATTTCTACAGTTCAATGGTCTTAGCAATAATCCAAAGTTTCTAAACTCTTGGTAGACGTTAAGCGAATTATCGCTAAGTCCAGGGAAGGGTGCAAAAGACTCTTTATTAAAACTAAATAAGAATGGAAGGCACACCTTCTGCAAACAACTCAGCCAACCACTTGTGGCGAGATAACTTAGCAATAAATCAAATGTAAAATTTAAATTCAGTAAATTAGAAGCCGAAGGATACACAAACAATTTAACTCGAAGTTGGCTCAAACCTCGACCGGCGAGGAATTCAGCTATTGACAATTTTGATGCAAAGCCGAAGACCAGAATTCTTGTCTAAGATAGCAACTAGTAGTGCAGATACGAGAGGCAGAACCCACTCTGTCTTGTAATCCAAAAAAAAAAAAACTCGCCTTAAATACAGGCGAACTGATTTGCATTCTGGCGGGAAAACGGAAAGTGATAAGCGACAGTGCACATCCAAAACATAAAATAAATGTTTAATTAACATAAAGAAAGCTTACAAATCGTAAAATATCTGATACATCATGACACACATTGTGTACGACCTTTTAAATTATGCAGATTTTTTGCTGCACTTCACTTAAACTTATTTCCTCGAATTTTTCTAACTCAGTTAGCTCTCAAGGCAAGTTGAAATGTAAAAGAAATGTAAATTTTGAAAGTAAATATCTCGGTCAGTTTTTGTTTCTGTTTAATTTTATGTTGCCAAAACATGAATATTTTCGCCATTTAAACACTTCTGTGACTGAAAGTATATGACTGCGACAAACGATTGAGAAAATAAAGGCCAGGTAAGGACTTCTAAGCCGGGTAAAGGGGGTATATAAATATACATACTTTTGGTACTGTCGATTACAATGAAAAGGATAGGTGGAGGTGCACAACTAGATATTATAGTAGATGTTATACAAAATTTCAACGTTCTACGTCTAATCATTTTTCAAATCAAAATTTTTAAAAAAATCCATTTTTAATCCATTTGAAATCCGTTTTATAATAAACTCTGAAAAACACAGCCTTTTATTTTATCCGAACGCACAGATATAAAAAAAAGAACAATGTGATTATCGAGATTCTTCACGATTAAAATACTTCCTTTACTTAAACAACGAAATGAAAAGCAGAGACAACTGAATTCTTATAATTCCTGAAAACGAAAATTTTTAGCCGCTTGGTCAGCCATACGAAGCGAAAAACCTCTGTCCTTTGCTGGTGAATAAGAAGATTCTAATTAACCTTCGAAACTATGGTCTTGCAAATTTACATGCGTTAAGCTTGATTTTTTCTTTTTTTTTTTTCCTACAGTATCTTTAACCCTTGCTATTCGGTGTATTCTTTAGCTAAAATAATCAACTGTATTCTATCAGAAATAAAGATAATTTGAAACGGAGTATGCCTATCATTTGCTTTGATCCTTTAACCTTCTATTCGATAACTGGATTTTATACATTTATTTTATTACGTTTTGTTATTCCATTAAATATTATTATGTAATATATTTTAGGTTTCCAAGGGACCAAGAGACATTGCCAGACCATTTTTATTTTACAGACTTTGAGCGTCACCATAGTGAGATTGCCTCTTATCATCTTGACAAGTTAGTTATCAATTACTTTTTAATATTTTTATGCTAAGATAAGGTGATATTAATAAATTTATAATGACTTATCTCTTCTAAAACTTTAACAACGTTAGTAACTTTTAACTTCAGCATAACAATTACTACTAATTTCCTTATTAGTGATTATTTATTTGTTTGCTATTTATTTTGAAGAATGTACTGTTACCTTTATGAGTTGGAAATGATTATATTTCTTAATTGCTATGAAAGGGGACAAGTAGTAATAATACTTTCTTCTTAAATGTGCCCCTCATAACTGTGACTGCGCCTTTATGCAGATCAATTTCTAACTTTAAAAAAGTAGTGTTTATGAAAACGCTGGCACTTTTGAGCTGGGCACCCTTGTGAAATTTTCAGCTTTTTTTTCCAACAGTGGCCGATTTGCAAAAATCTGCCACTACGTCTAAGCCAGGCTATTGTTATGAAACGGGCTCGTTTTATATATATATATATATATATATATATAAATATATATATATATATATATATTCATTTTACAACCATTTTACTTCTCTTTTTAATAACCACTTTACTTTTAGGCTACTAGGATTCCGTAGAGCGCCCCCTGTGGTGGGCAGGATAGTTAATATTACCGAAGAGATTTACCCATTTGCAGACGAAGAGTTCCTGAAAACATTTTTCGTTTCTCCAGGTTTGTATATCAGTATTGACTCTATTAACTGTAACTGTAACTTTGAAATTTTAGACGCCAAGACTTTTGAATTTATTATACGTGAAAAACCGTCATTGAATAAATAATTAATGTTTTATTACTATTTTGTATTTTATTTTTTCATTTATTGTTAAAAGTTTACAATCGGGTACCCCCTGATATTTTTGACAATTTTTATGACGCCAAGAAGCTATGTTTCCAAGATGGTTACCACCCAAAACAACGTCAAAAACGTACGTTGCGAAAACAACAAAAGCATTCACCTCGTGTGTTCTTGGCTACGTCTCCTCGTTAGCCGTCGGTTGATTCCTACCCGTATACAATGCGGATCATGCAGTCCCGGCTCATGATTAACAGGATATTAGGATCCGGGATCTTCCGAATGCTTCTTCTCCGGATCACGGTACTGGCGACGCCACTTAAACTCCAGGAATACAAAATGTCATCCGAAGATATGCGAAAACCCCGCTTACGAAACTCACGCTTAATGTGGCTTCACATGCCCTTAATGTTGTAAGTATGAGCTCCAATTCCAGGCATTTTCCTCTCTAGAAACCTAATTATAACCATCCTATTGATCCTTATGCTCGACCAGAAGGAATATCTTTCGTACAAACTTCATACCAAAAATACATTAAAGAAATTCATACCGAGAGCTAATTAAACCTTCATTCATACACCAATCAGTTACAATTTTCTTAACCTTTGCTCTAAATTACCAAAAAAAAAAGAGAGTATTTGCCGTACCAGGCATACGGTCACGTTCCGATAATACGGTCACGTTCCCCGGTCGTTAACTGATGGTATTGAGCTCGTTGACTTCTCCAATGTTACGTAAACCCTCAGATGCCCTTTATGAGAAGGGAAAATTGCTTACTTTCAACACGCATATGCATACCACGTGATTCAATGCGTGCGCAATTTTATCATTTGCATATCCACCTCACAACTGTCGCTGCTGCAATTTGCATGACGCTACGCGCATTCTTTCTTGGTGTTGCAATTTCACTTTGAGGAGTGTCTATTTGTTTTATTTTATTTTATTACGCCACCTTTTCTTTTTGGTTATTAGGAACAGGGCCTGTTGTAAGAATTTAATATTCACACTGTTTGTTTCTAGAAGTTTAACTCTCTGTACTACTACTGTATTTGGATATAGCGCAATATAAGTTCGTAAATTTCTGTAAAATCTGTAATGTGCTGTTTTTGTAAAATGTATTTATAATGTCTCCTATTGTAAGTGAATGTTCTGCTGTAAAGTAAATTGAGTATCTGAAATAATGTAATAATTATGTAAATTACATAATTATGTCCTGAGTCAAAACGGCTACAATATCTTACAATGGGATTTGATGTATCTCATAATGCTAAATATGCGGGGACGCGAGGCAAAGCCACGTGACCTCTTGGGAGAATGATGGTGTCTGCTTGTCTCGTCAACTGTTCATTCAGCTTCGCCTTCATGTTTCATTATGCTCTAGATACGTATAGGTAGAAGTGAGCGAGACATCAGAATTTCACTATTTTTCATACAGGTAGAGTCTTAACTCCACAGTAGTTGTGAGGAAAAACATCCCGTGGAGAGGTTTAAGGATCCTCCATTCCCTCCTCCAGTACCACCAAATACCTGAGATGACTTTCTGCTAGCTATGTATTTTGAGTGCTCTCTTGTGCTCTCTTGCCGCACAGACACTGCATGCTTACGAAACATCCATGCTTTCTCCCGGATTCGAAACACGGCCCATCGGCATGGCGGTCAGTGTCACTAACCTCCATATCGGCTGGGCGGCCTATGTTCTAAACAAAAGGCTACGTAAGGCAGGTGTGGTACTGAATTCTTGGTAAACCATGACGCACTAGAAGTTTCCCTTATCATATCTTAATGCATCGCGCACTGAGCCAGAGAATGATTGATTCATTTAGATAAAGAGCTGGAATACGTTCTTTGATCCATTCAAGTTCTTCAACAGAGCTGTTAGACAGCACTCCATTCAAGGCTGATGCTCGTTCATAGGTCTAAATATGACATGTTGTTTTACATGGAAATGGGCAACTGAAGAGAGAGGTCTAAACTATATGACGAACTTTTATATGATTAAAACAACGGGAAAGAAAATTAGTAACTCCACATAATAATAACAATTAATTAATTAACTTTCATTATGTTTTTTAAAGTTAAAGTTACTATTACCATGTTTCCGGAGGCTATCTAATCGCTATTTTTTTGTTCTAATCCATTGAAAGGTTAAAAACGGAAAGCAATTAGGATATACCTGAAATGGCAGGAAGTAATTCAGTTTTAAAACTAAATAAGTAAAAAATTAATAAATCTTTGTTAGTAAAAGAAATTAGTGATTTGCTTATAATAAAAACCCAAAAGTAAGTCGACAAACCACAAAAGGAAGTGAAATTTTGCTTCGACTGCGGCATCTTCTCTAAGAGAAATTTCAAGCAAGAAACTGTGTCTGCGAATTTTTTTCTTTGGCAGTGAATAATTCACGGAGAATTTTCGCATGAACGTAAAACAGCAGACCATGTTCTTCAAATAAAATCAAATTTGGTTCTCAGGAAAAGGAATTTGTGTCTGATCGCCTTCGAAATCCATACAGTTTTATTAAAAATATACTGTTGTGAATTGAGTACATAGATAAATGATTTTAGTGCAATTCTATGCGAAATTTTTGTATTTTTCTGGGTATTGTAATATTAAAAAAATCTAGAGAGGGAAGCTATGCCGGAAAAGTAAGAATATAGGGGCAAGTCTTTTTAACATTAAGTAAATGGGTATTTCGATTATTTGGCGAGATATCGCCAAGCTGGTGGCGGCTTTCGCGACTAATTTTTGTCGCCAAATTTGGTTAGAAATTGCCAAAGGTCACTAAACTTGGCGACCTTTTGATCCATAATAGGTTTTGAAATTGAATAAATGAAATTGTTCACTATATTAGCTGTAACTGTAATTCGGCCCTCATATTGCCTTTCAATAATTCGGAGGAGCAAAAAGTACTAGAAATATCTCGGCGGCCGGATGAAAAGTATATAAGGCCGGAGAGAGCATCTGCCCTGAGTAGCTGTTGTAGTTAGCTGTTAGCTCAGCATGAGTTAGGAAAACTGAGATATCTCGGTAGCTTTCTCTTTAGCTGCGCTTTGCACTGCGTTCTGTTTGACATTCATAGTAGTTTGAAATGTGACTACTGATTGTACTCTGTGATATTGTGAAGGGTGGTAAGATTATTTCAGTGGAAAGTTCCAGATCTCTGAAGTGTTTCTTTTGACAAAATAAATTTTATCAACCTATCATCGGAGTTGTATGCATTCAATCTATTACGAACGCAAAGGCAACAATACGTCTGGTTAAAATTGCTTTTGTAACGAAAATAACTGTATTTTGTTAAAAAGTTGATTCCAATTTCCTTTATGAAAATGTGTTTTTCATAATTCCTCTTATTTACTTTAGGAATATAAATGTATTTCTGGTATTCAAATTATTCAACAATGTTTCTTTCATAGCTGGAAATATTTGCTTCCACGGTCAGTGCACATATTACTGTGATACTGGACACGCAGTATGTGGTCATCCTGACATGCTGGAGGGTAGTTTTGCTGCATGGTTGCCAGGCAAAGAAGTTCTTCACAACAAACCTGCACGTAGCCCTTGGCGTAGGTCGTATAACAAGCATCGTAAAGCTTCTTGGGAAACGAACAATCAGTATTGTACAACGTATGTGAAGAGAACCCCACCGTACAACAAAGGCAGGAGATTGTACGATATGATTGACATGGCCATTTTTGACTTCCTTACAGGTAGCATTTTACTTCCTAAGTATATTTTCTAAATAATTAGCATAACTGGTAAGTTTTAATGATAAATTTTACAAAGAAACTCTTATAGGTTATGAGAGTTTTACTTCCTTGTACGCAGTATTACAATCGCGAAAAATTCCGGGTATCATATTTCAACGGAAATACCCATTTCAATTGCTCTCGAAACCATGTGAATGATGTTTTTGCGTGATATCTGTAAGCACGGACAGTATAAAGGGCTGTTATTGCCAAAAGAATTGTAAAATGGATTTCAAATGGATTCAGAAGAGACTTCTTTTCTTGACGTCTGTACGTATGTATGTTTGTATATCGCATAACTCAAGAATGAGTAGCCTTGACACACTAAATCAAATGTCTTGATACACAAAATCACTTGATACACTAAATCAAATGTATTAATACACAGTTGTAGAAAAGGAAAAAATATAATTCCTTAGCTTTGAAATGCCCGATATCCTTTACCAATCCCTTTTTATGCATCGATATGTGAATTCTAAGGGGAACGTCCATGATTTTTAGAAACAATTCATATTGAAAGATGTCGTCGGATTTACTTTTTCTCTTAATTGGAAAGGTTTGAAGAACATTACATTACATCGCTGTTGCAGTTAACTTGTGCACTATGATCATGTCCATAGATGATGAGTAACGAAAATTCTCTTGTTTTCAAAACGTCTTATACCTTAAACTTAGTTTCGCGTTTGAAGAAGGTTAATACTGGTGAAGAGGGGCAGCAACTTGGATAGATGTAGACAATTCTGTTCCCATCACACTGTCTCCCGATGACGACGAATCAATCGCACATGCACTGAGAAAGGAGAAAAGTTGATAATGACGATAACACGTAGATCATGAAAGTCACATGGAAGTAAGCTGAAGAAAAATTGCAGACTGTCATAAAATTTGCCAAAAAATATTCATCTGTGTCAGTACATGGATCTCCGCTGTATACACAGCGAATTTTTAATATTGCGACGGCAAACGTGTTGACAAGCAAACATTCGAAGTTATATACCATCACACTAAGAAATTCACAATTTTCATGTAAAATGTAGTAATTCTAAAATGTTGTTTAATTTTGTGTTCCTAAAATACACTCTTTTGCAAAAACATCGAAGCCCGGTGAAGAAAGTGGTTGTTTTTGATGAAATTGAATATGTGTATAGCTCATGTACAGATAATAAAATGATTAAAAAACCAAGGTCATAGAACCTGTTCACGGCTGACAATCACCCATTGAGTGTTCAAATTAGCAGTTGGTCGAACCGCCCCTGGCGGCAATGCATGCTTGAATTCATCGAGGCAAAGAGTGGTAAAGGTTCCTAATGTCATCCTGCGACACATTCTGCCAGACATTCATCAGTTGTCGTTCCAAATCTGCAATATTTTGTAGTGTCCGAATCTGGCGGCCTACGATGTCCCAGACATGCTCGATTGGTGAAAAGTCTGATGACCTTGCTGTTCAAGGAAGAGTATCAGCCGGACGGAGACAGTCCAGAGATATGCGAACGGTATGTGTCCTTGCATTATCTTGTTGGAAAATGGTCCCAGGATGATGTGCCATGAAGGGTAATGCAACCGGCCGCAGGATGGTATCAACATATCGTTGAATTTTTAAAGATGTACGGAGGATGACTAAAGATGACCTGCTGTCATAAGAAATAGTGCTCCACACCATCACATCAGAGGTTACGGCTGTATGCCTTTGTAAAACAAAGGCTGATTCGGACCGCTGGCCCCGTCGTTTCCAGACACGAATCATCTGGTGGTCATCTTCTTCAACAGTGAAGCGGGTTTCATCGTTGAACACTATACGATGCCAGTCTGATGGCAGCTATGATGATCGGCTACGACAGCGCTCCAGACTACTCCGCCGATGTTGTGGGGTCAAAGACAAACGTCTTAAAGGCCTTTGTGAGCGTAATCCCACCGCAGACAAGCGTCGTGAGGTGGTGGACCACGGGTACCACGGGAGGTATAGAGGTGGCTGTAATGCGTTGAATAATCGACAATGATACTATTGGGACGATACTCGCCTCGTTTCAAAAATCACAAGAAAAGAAGCGGCAAAGAGTGGTACTGAAAATACAAGCGAAGAAGATACAATTAATCACATGACTCCCGAGACAGCATTTATGTCTGTTGAAACTCTATTGGACTTCGTTGACTAAAGGGGATTTGAATGCAAAGATGAAATAGCGCTTCGAAAAATACACAATGAAATTCTGTAAATATTTCAACGTTCTCAAAAACAAAGTAAAGTTAATGTTGTTTTTTTAATAAACGTATACAATACACATGAAAATTGATAGTTTGGATTATCTGCATTTTTCATCTATCCGTGACGCGTACTTCCCCAGCCTGGGTAATCGAGAGTATACTATATACGGAATTTGACATATAAATGTTTTGTAAAATGAATTTTTCTTCTCTTTAAATCTTGAACAAAACTCTAGATATATACTGTTTAAGAAATTTTGAGTTTACTTGTAATTTGATCTATAGTTCTCATATTATAAAAAATAATATAAAAATAATTAAATAATTAATTTATTATTGTTATCGATACTATAGCAAATATTCTCGAATAGGTACTTCTTTGAAATTATCTTTCTACAGCTAGTAAGAAATTAGCCAAAATATTAAGAAAAAAACAATTAAAATTAACACAGAAATAGCAAATCTATCACGGATACCAATCTTATTTCAAACATAATTCAATGTGTAATTCTTAAAAGGAAGGAAAAAGTATATATTAAAATTAAAGAATGTTTGTACTTTATTGTCTGCAGATTCTAAAACTCAAAATCTTTATATGCATCTTACGCATCCTTAAATGATTTGTTTGTTATTGAAATTTTGAACCATATATGTTCCAAATTGTTTTTTATATCGAAGGCGCTTACCTGGGAGCTAAGCATACCTTTCTTTTTTAGACGGCAATAAATAGTTTACGTTGGTTTGTCCATTTAGCCATTTTGCCCACTGCATCTTGCACCCTAGCATCATATGCGATACGGCTGTGCCCTTTAGTAACTGGCAAAAGGTCACCGGCGTAAGCCAATATTACCGTGTGAGGATCTGCATTAGAGAGATTGCTAATATTTCAGTGTGAGGATTTGCATTAAAAGGAGAGAATCATTCATCCCTCTGTCCCATAGCAGGGGACCCAGACAAGATCCGTGACGACAGCCTCTATTGATAGATCGTTAGCGAATCCCTTCACCCGTTGTGGCTTGTAGACGGCTATCGTTAATATACCGTATACTAGCTCAATGAGGTCTTTGGGCTACAATGATCGAAGGCACTCTGCATATCTACTGAAATAATGAGACTTCGCTTGTTTCCTCTCTATTTACTATCATTTTTCGAAAGTGTGGCAACGCATCATTCACCGATCTTCCAGGAAAGAAAGTGCATTAGTTATCAGTTATATTTTATACAAAGAGGATATAGTGTTCCAGTCTCTAAAGGATAACTCTCTGTAGTACTTTTGCCATAGAAGGCAGGAGGCAAATGAGCTGATAAGACACCGCTGCATTAGGATCCTTGTTCGCTTTCAGGAAGAGCATCATCTCGACAAGCTTCTTTCCGACTGGCAAATTCCTGCTACTCCAAAACGCAGCTACGTAGGCCAACTGTAACACCAGATGCGTGCCGTTTATAGCTTTCGTTTTTAGTCTAATTCATATCATATAAATATTCCGTAATATTCATCAAGGCTGACCCCAAGTATAGGCAATATAGACTAAATCTAGGGCCCCAGCTAAGTTGTATCATAAGTGCAAGTAAATAAATGTATATTTTGTTTTGAATAATGTGTTTAATTTACACGGGACACCAAATGTACTGATCCTTCAGAGCGCTAAAAGGGCTGGAGTTGTACCAGCTATCCATAACCATCTATCTATATAAAAAACCTTTTCAAGTTACACGACAGTAAATAAAATAAAGTCTTCCAAACATAAATCGGCTTTGCTGTATAAGATCGGCTTTGTTCCCATTAACTTCTCGTAAATAGTGTTCAATGAATTCAAGTAAATAATAATAGAAAATCCTTCCTATTCTACAGGGTACCGTATTAATATTTTACTTACTAAGCATCAAAACGCATTTGTAAGTATGAAATATAATTTTGCTTAATTTTATTTATTAAAAATGCAAGCTTTTTTGTTAGGTAATATGGATCGGCATCACTACGAAGAAATGCACGTGTTTGGCAATGATAGTGCACCTATTCATTGGGACCATGGCAGAGGGTAAGTTTTTAGGTATACATTTTTAGGTATTTTTCTATTAGCTGGGCGCCGCGTAGCACCAAAAATAAATCTTGGCGCGAAATCTTACTAGATGGCGGCAACCCTAACGACACATAAAGCTTCGTGAAAAGAACTATTTTATATATAATTATTATAACACATATAATATTTAATGTGCAAAATACCAAAGCTGAAAGCGATGTCGAATTTGTGCTGTTCTTTGATGTTGTTTAAACAGATCGCTGTATACGTAGAGAGAAAGAAACTTTTATTCTCTTCGTGTATACGGCGATCTGCTTTCGCTTAAAAGAACTCAAAGAACTGCACAAATTCAACAATGCTCACATCTTCGGTGCTACGCATACTAATTATTCTTTAAATTTTATTGTATGGGTGTTGTCAAGCGAAAGCACCCAGCCTTTCCAAACTGAACCAGAAAAAAAGCTTAAAAACTTTGCAACTAAAAATTCCCGTCTACCTTGCATCGTTTTTGATGCAAAAGTTCCAGCTTCTTGAATGCCTCCAAATCAAAAGCTGGAAAAGAATTTTTTGTTATAAGATGCTACTTTAGAAAAGCCTGAGAAGGAAAGTTGTATACGTAACATTTCTAAAGACATTATGACGTGTTTCATGGAAGAAATTTTAAAGTATTTCCTCCCTCTTTTCCGGATGTCTTCGTGGTGTCATTGGAAGCACACTCGACGCATATACAATAGGTCCGGAGTTCCAATATCGGCGAGGGCGTTGTACATTTTTCACATCCCCAGCATCAAAAACCCTAATGATGCTACAAAATCATTTATGTTTTATATCGAGTGGCTCAAGATAAACCAAACCGGACACAGCAGATACCATCTGCTTTGGTTCCGCCACCCAGTAATACCAGTTTAAGTACTTGTTCACTTAATCCAGCACAAAACAGTTTGCTGCTGCAGAGGAGGAAGAAATGGGATAGATCGCCAAATACAGCGCTCTTGTTATAGTAAAACATAAGCAACCATGTCCTGTTTTTTTCAGCTGCCGATTTCTGGATCAATGAAACTTGATTTATAATTCGCTTTGAATTTCTTAAACCAAGCTGTTTCTAAAGAATACTTTTAAGCTGAAGGTTCTTTGTACAGATTTCTGGAATCTGAATATTTTTATGAGTCATTTTTCACTTGAATATTTAGACTCATGATGCAGAATGCATTCATTAGACTCTAGACAAATGTCGAATATTCACTGAAGGCAGAAAGAGTAAATATACATCAGGAGATTAACCATTCGTGTCCGGTTAATAAATAAGTGTCATAATTTATTTTAACATTTTTGATGTTATGAGATTTCTTCACAGAATAAACCAATACTAATTAATGCAAACCTAAGTCATAGATGTTTTCTGGGCCTCTTTAACGTAGTGCAGCGCAAGTTATAAGCTTATTAATTTACTCTTAATTACTTTTAATTAGAAATACTATGATATATAAATTCGTTTAAACATCATTATCTATTCGTCATAATAACTGAAGTTATTTCAATACTTTAAAGTGCTGTTGCATTTCAGACATACATTATTTTAACAAGTAGTGGCACTACATAAATTTAGTTCCTTTCATAGCTGATTACCATCTTTAAATACTTAGAAAGTATCAGTATTCTAGCAATGGGTGCCCTACTGCCCGCGAATAATGATCAAAACCATAGAAAATGTTAACTTTAAAGCACTAAATTGCACGTAGGAACAGTTCATAAATAAATAAATAAATAAAAATTCTGAAAGCTTTCAGATTTTACATTACGCCCAAAGAGGAGTTTTATTAACGTTTTGTGTGTTACATTTATTTATTAAACATCATGTTCTTCGCACCTAAACCATGAAACTCAGTTCAATAGCAATATCGCAATATAATTTTAAATTGAGCATATCTTTAGAATTTCTTATACACAGTCTCAGGCGCAGGAGATAAAAATGGTTTTTGTGTACAACGTTGCCATGGCTCGCTTTGAAATCCTTGAGTTTGTCAATCAAAAATCCGTTAAACTTTTACAAAATATGAAATTGATAATAAAACAAATTCCAAATTTCAAATGTGGGCTTCCAGACGCCCATATTCGCAGTAGGATTCATTCAAAATTCGATGGCTCTAGGTACCGTCGTTTTATCACAATGCGAGAAACATGCATACATTTATGCACATTCTTTATTATTTAATTTCTTTAAATATAAGATCGGGCTGCAATATTTGGTGAACACAGTTTGAAAAGTGAACCGACATTTAATGTTTCCGACGCAAAATGCCGAAACGAAAACCATAGTCCTTCAGGGACAAAGCCCCTTTGGATTAATAAATACAAAGAAATTATATGTACACCTTTGCAAGAAAAAAAAGAAACTATTCTATATCTCCCGTTCTACTTGACTTTTGTCGAAATTTAACTTTAGTTTTCCATGTCTTGAATGCGCGACTTAGGATATATATTAGATTTATATATAGCATTAATCTAACATAGGTATTTTGAGACAAAATCAGGCTTTTTCTGAAATCACATACCAATTTTTTCCACAGGTCGATTCTACGACTCAAATTATGCCTAGATTATAAATTTTGCAATTTTTGGTGAGATATTTTTGGAGAAATTTAAAAATTATCTTGACTCATTTTTTTCACTCTGCGCCAAGGATAATTCACTTGATAAACTTCTTAATTTATAGCAACGTATTTTCCTTTCCTTCTCAATTCCTCGTACGAAGTAAGAAGGAAGGATTGTAATCGCGAAAAATTTCGGGTATCATGTTTCAACGAAAATATCCACTTTGACCGCTATCGAATGCAATTTAACGATGTTTTTGAGTGATATTTGTACCTAAGAACAGAATAAAGTACTCTTTTCCCCAAAAAAGATATGAAACTGATTTATAACTTCCTTGTACGAAGTAAAAAGGAAGTAATGTCATCGTGAAAAATTTCGGGTATCATATTTCAACGAAACTATCTATTTTGACCGCTATCGAATGCAATTTAACGATGTTTTTGAGTGACATTCATACGTAAAAACAGAATAACGGATTCTTTTCCCCCCTCCCAAAAAAAATTATCAAACTGATTTAAAATGGATTCTGAAGAAATTTTTTGTGGCTTCTATGAGTACGATAAGAACAACATGCGTATGTACGTATGTATGTATGTATCTACGACGTACGTATGTATGTATCTCGCATAATTCAAAAACGAATAGCCTCAGAATTTTGAAAGTTTGTATACAGGAGTGCTATAACATGTAGATGTCCACCTCGTATTTTGGTTATCAATCGGCCGCACCAAAAGTATATAAATTTATGTATATATATATACATCCACTCTGTTACTCGGCTCAGTGAGCTCAGATTTTTTATAATTATATGTTGGTAAATTGTGCATTTTTTGCTTTAAAAATGAGTTATGTTGTTCTTATCATCCGGTTAAGGTTTTTATGCCTTTAGTAAATTTGCATGCAAGATTTGTAGAATTATCAGCAATTTAAAACTTATTTAAGTGCGGCTAAGGCCAATCATTTTTCTCATGGCGGACATGTTTGTTTACATTTGAAACTTAGGACAATAGTGGATTTGTAGCCAATTTAGAGAAACTAAGCTTGGCAATAACAAAGAAAACGCCTTCTTTTATTATTTTGCGAATTAAATCATATTTCATCCATTCTGGAATTTATTCGAGGAAATAAGTGCTTAAGATTTACTTCGTAATTTTTAATATAGATATTTTGAGTTTTTATGTATTTTCGCCTTTTTGCGAAGTGAGAACTGAATTAATTGAATGAGAAATACTAAATCGTATGGGAAAAACTATTTCTTTTATTGTTTGTTTAATTTCCTTTACACATCGTTTTATATTTACCATAGTATTTGAATAGAACATGTGGCAACGATTAGGTAATTCTCCAGATGATATACATAATTTTTGTGCTTTCTGATGAGTTATAAAATGAATGAGATGTAACGCTATTAAGTGAACCTAGCGCCAAAGTCTCTGTAGTAAACAAATATAGTGAATTTTAAACAGTTCAATTATTCTATTGTGGTTTATGCGCAATCGATGAAGTAGATTTAATTCAATCCAATAAGTTTAAATGCAATGCAAAATGCGTATAATTTAATATTCGTACAAGGAAGTCATCTGGTGTACACATCTGATTTTTTCATTGCACAAGAGCGAAAAACAAGGTCGTCGTTCATACTTTCAAATAATTTTAATAAAGTCCGTAACTACATTTGGCACTAATCCCTTATAAGAAATATGCCAAATTTCAAAACGCGCTAATATCTAAATTCACGTATATTTTAGGAAATTTTGAATAAAAAAATTAATTTTTTGAAGTTATGCTTAGAAATACATCTGCTTTAAGATGATGGTAAAACATTTATAACTCAAGAAAAATTTTCGAAAAATTTATAAAAATTATTTTAAAATTCAAATTTTAAAAATAAATCGCAAAAAACGGGCGAATTTTATTTGGAATGAACCTAAATTTCGAAATGTGAAAGGAAGAGTCAAATAAGTTTAATAAAATAACAGACATTAATAAATATATACTAAATTCAATTGACAGGGATGAGCTAAAATTTAGAGAGCTAATATTTTAAAAACTACTTCTGCGATTTTTACAAAACTTGGCATTTCGGCATAATTTTAGTCGCAAAATCGAAATATAGAAATATATTGGTATGTTATTTCAGAAAAAGTCCTATTTTGTGTGAAAATACCTATGTTAGAATAATGCTATATATGAATCTTATATATAACCTGAATCGCTCTTTCGAGACATGGATAACCCACTTTAAATTTCGACAATCAGTCCAGTCGAACGAGAGATATAAGAACTGTCCTTTTTGTTCTTTTTTTTTTACGCAAGATGTACTTACTTTAATGTCATTACCAGAAGATTTATTTTAACAGATGTTCATAACATGTTTAAAAGATGTTCATAATATTAATGTTCATAACATTAGCAGAAGAATGCACTGATGTGGTCCCACAGAATACCTGTCACATCCTTCGATGGTCGTTATTGCAGTTATATTAAATCAATCAGAGAAGCATTCGTATTCGGCATCTGTCACTTTAAGAAGTCCTATGTCACCTTTGTCAATAGATATAACTTTACTACCAGAATCATATATAAAGCAGCATAGGTAGTCATTACTGTTTTTCATTCATAAAAACACTATACTGATATCTCTCAACACGACCAGAAATTATTCCACATTCTTGAGAAATAGATACCACAATTCAGGAAGGGTTCAACATCAGGGAACAACAACATTCAGGAAGCAACATCGCGGATGTTCTTTCATATTCCGTACAAGTGGCACCATGAGAAGAATCAGCAAAATTCACCAAAGATTTATTATCAGATGGATGCATCCATGTTGGTCTAGAGCAGTGATTCTCAACCTGGGCGATCGAAAACTTACAGTGGGCGATTATTTGACTATACGCTTTTGGGGGGCGATAGTCATTTTGCGTGGGCGAAATCATTTTGAATACCCGCTTTCAGTGATGGGCCGCTGCATTTTTATATTGCGTTGTGAAAGAAGCGAATAAAACATTTTGTAAAACAATATTGTTATCCTTTGGTATTTAATTGCTACAATGTATATTCAATGTTTTATATGTCTCCCTAACGGGCAAAATTAATTGGAATGTGAATACAAAGTTGCATCGTACAGTCCGGTATTGCAATCCAAGTGCGCATGTCTTAGATTCGCTTTGCGTGTGCAACGATTTCAATCATTTAGTCGAGCAGTCAGTAATGAGTATTATTAAATTTGAATTTTAATGTGATCTGTTGTGCTCTCGCCATATATGATATTTGCATTATTTTTAAAATAAACGTATTTCATTTT
>KK117512.1:266579-287157 GCA_000611955.2 Stegodyphus mimosarum
GATATATTTTCCAACGCCTAATGTAAGCCAAATCTACCTTATATTAGGGATTATCGTACAATTTTTATCTGTTAAAATTTATAGGGTGGCGAATTAAGAAGCGGGTCTTACAAAGGGGGCGTTTGGTCCAAAAAGGTTGAGAAACACTGGTCTAGAGTCTCGTAAGCTGGCCACTTCTCATTGTAAATAATTGTTTCTGGTGCCATCTATTTGTATAATTGGAAGTAGCGTTTGTCTGTCTCGCCATTCAACTAAGAAATATAGTCTCTTTATCCAATAAAGGCCAAATACGTGGTTCATATTCATAACCAAAGGCAAATACAGGCTAGGTAATTTATTGTTATAGATACGGCAAAGTAGGTGAACTGTTGCGAGAATGCCAGTAATATCTTTAGAAATCAAGAAGAACTAAAATAGATTGTCAGTTCAGGTAAAGATTCAATAAAAGAAATTTTATTTTCGAATATAGAAAGAGTGAAATAGCTTTAGTTTTTGAGTCCAGCATTAATGTGTTATATTGTTTCAGTTATTGTACTTTGGTTTTATGATATAAATTTATACAGCAATTTCTTCCATTTCAGATTTGGTCGTGCCTACTATGATGAAATCACCATTCTTCTGCCTCTTTACCAATGCTGTGTGATTCGATTATCAACCTTCAACCGTCTTTTTACATTCCATAATGGTCCTGCTCGCTTAAGCGAACTAATGCGTCAGAGTATGGCCAACGATCCAGTTGCACCTGTACTCACAGAAGCCCACTTGATGGCCTTGGACCGAAGAGTAGAAAAAGTTCTCGATGCCGTTCGAAAGTGCCTTTTTGTCAACAGGCCAAGCCTCGTCTTCCATGATGACTTGTAACTGGACATGTCTCATCCAAAAGCTAGGAATAAGTGTGTTGTACAACATGTTATGTATAGGTTTCAGTGCCATCCAGTGATAGACTGGCGTAACAGCAACTATTTTGTGCATTAAACAAGTGACTGAAAGGATTAATTCTATTTTTGAGACTTTGTCGAGAAGTATCTTGCTAGAAGAATTCAAAGTATGACAGTAATAATAGTTTTAGAAAAGTTTCAAATAGTTCTGGGATGTTTTAGGTGGCCCTTAACTGGTATAATCCCATGGATGTTGCTCAATTTAAGTGTTTGTAAATTACTTGAATTTGCCACACATGGTAGCAAATTTCTTTAAAAATATTCGTACGATGAAAAAGAATTAATTTTCATGAAAACATTTTTGAATCTGGCTACAAATATTAACATTTTTTTGGAAAATATTGTGAGTACTTGTTGGTTTAAAAATAATCTATACCATATATTTAAATGAAGAAAAATGTTCATAAAAATTACACATAAGCAGTTATATCAACATGCATTTCCCTTTATTGCTAAGCCCGTCAGTTCATACAAGTGAATCTGTATGCCACTAATTATACTCACAAGTCATATAACGTATTTTTTTATAAAGACACTCTCAAATGGCTTGAAGACTGACAGACTTTATGTTTAAATAAGTTTAAATATGTGTATGTATCTGTGTGTCTTCCGAACCTATTAATTTAAAGAATATTATTTTATTAAAATAAAACTGATATTAGTTCATACGATGTTAATTCTTTATTGTTTAAATCAAGGGTGGTGCTTAAATTTTAGCAACTAATTTTTATCAATTTTAAGGTGCAAGGTCAGGGCTATATGAAGGATGTGACATCATTTCACAACCAAGCTCAAGTTTAATTTTTGCAAAAGAGTAAGAATGAAATATTTCATTAATTTTTCATAAAATCACCCGAATTATCTAGTCATTTTAATTTACGAAATATGATGAGCATACTTTCATCAATGGAGCTCATTTTTTAATATGGTGAAAACTCTTTTTCTCTGAAGAACTCTCTCTCTTTTTCTCACTCTGTTTCTCTGAAGCGAACACGCACCTCTGAAAGCGAGGAGTATTTTTATGAATATAAATAAATACCTGTAGTGAATATCACGTTTCGAAAGTAACCACCTTCGCAAAAAGCAAAATCGTCTGGAACCAAGAGTGGTCGTCTTAGGGAGGTTTCACCATATTTACTCACAATTCCATCGTTTTATTCAAGTACTGCCTTTTAAAACGTTAAACACCATTTTTTTTTCAATGTTGTAATAAAGATAATTCAAAAGTTGCAAAAATTAAACTGTTTCAGGATTTGTTAAAATAAATCAATTTCTATTTTTATAAAATATCATTAAATTCTGTGAACGAAAATTTTCTTTTACGGGAAACCTACAATTTTTTACTTTATTTTATTGTATTTTTTTAAGGTAACTTTAGTTGCCTGACTTGAAATGAAACACTTATCAATTATATTTCTCTAAAAATTGTATAAATATCGTACAAGAGTTAATTGTACAAGTAGACCCCAAAGCTTATATCATTCATTAAAATTCTAAAATTTTTACTGTGAAACTAAATTTTTGAGTTTAGCTATTTTATTTATGTATGGGTGATATGTTATTAAATATGTAAATACAGGTTGCCTTAGACTAGAAATGGAGTCTCTTCTGGGAAAAACTTGACAATCATGCGCATTTGAAATAAAATATAAAATTAAAAAACAAACATGTTTCTTTTGTTTATTGCTTTATTGACAAATAAATAAATTATCCTTTAAGTACCCTTTTCAAGTATAAGAAAGGAAAATAACACGCATATTCCTTAAAATATAACATTCCGAAAGCACTTCAGGTAAAATACCGTTTGACTGTAAGATATTCTTCATATTATGTTGTATGAGGCAAATGAATTATATATATATATATATATTTACGAATGAGAGAGAATATTATAATAATATAATTTGAAAAAACTATGCATGAAAAAGCATTGTTAAAAATTTAGTTACCTTTCGAAAACTTATAGAAAGCTTTAATTTGTAGTAGAAAGTTAAAGATAAAAAATGAATTCTAATTTTTAAAACAAGTATGACTCACACGTTAACTCAAAAACAGTAAGCATTTAGTTTCTGAGTTGTGCTTATAAAATTATAAATTAACAAAAATAATTTTTAAAATGTTGAAGTTACTTTTATTTAATTCAGGTACACCTACTCAGTAAAATACTCATATTTATATACAAAAACAATCCGCCCAGACGGGAAGTGTTTAGTGACTCTGAGCAAACAATATGTATGTTAAGAACGAAAGCTTCGCCGAAGCAGAGGCGGCTCCCTAATACCGCAGAGGTAAACAGAGGGCCTATCCATCCAGCCTTAGTATCATTTTGCCCATGCTCGAAATAGCTGTCGAACAGGTTTTGAAATGAATTTGCCCTTAATACTTTTTTGCGCATGCGCGAAGTAGATGTCGAGCCATAGTCGAAGTTCGAAATTCACATTCGTCAAGAGTTCAAAGTTCTGTGATACCATTTCTTTTCTCCGCCGTATCAACTTAAATCAAATCAGCGCAAGTAGATTTATTAATTATCTATTATGATTATTTATTTTGCCTAAAAATAATTTCCGAAAATCCGAGTTTAAATTATCGCGAAAAGTTTTGTCAAAGAATGAATCCTATAAGTTCTTGGAATTTTTACCGTACACCTAGCGATTTGAAGACGAGAACTTTTCCCTCCGCGATATAGTGGCACAATAGTCAGCTCGATTTACATTACGTATATGGAAGCTTTCCTTTTTCACATACATATTCTTTGCTCTGGCTATCGTAGCGATGGGCCGGGTTCGAGCCCCAGAGGAGGCATGGATGTAAATTGCCTGTCCCTTCAGACGAGACAATGGTGGCCCACCTAATAGGTGCCACCATAATAAAGCGACAACCGCTTACGGCCTTAGTATTGGCTTGCACGTATTATGGTTAGTGCCTGCCATTGGAGGGGAATATATATACATATATATTTAATATAATAATAAATCTAATAATATATTATATTTAATTATTAATACTGTATTTAATATAATATATAAATATATATATATATATATATATATATATATATATAAACTTTCAATACACCATCTCCAAGGAACAGAAATTCAATTAAAACCACGAACATATTAAAAAAAAATTTTAGTCAATATTTTAATTAGTATTTAAAATTAGTATTTTCTAGACCTCTATTTTTAAAAAAACAAAAATCTGTAAAGAAAAATCCTCAATCGCAAAAGCAGCCAAATCAAAAGTAAAAATTTTGAAAAAGTGGCTATTGCTATTGATCGCAAATTAATTGACTGTTCAAGGGGAACAAATTAACAACAGCTAAAATAAGTGAGAGTGTTTCATCTTTCTTTTAAGTAAGGACCAAATTATACTTCTGCTAGAGACTAATCATAAGTCACGAACAATAATCAATTAATAGAAAGACATTAGTCCATTTAAGCCAAAAGAAAAAGAAAAACAAAATCAAATTAGTAAATAATCTTTTAAATTTAAGTTGCTCATGAAGAACACCACTAAATAAAATCCTTACTTTAGAAGAGATATTCCCAGACACTCTCATTTTCTAACTCAAATTCAAAAAACTTTTGTTTTTTACTTTAAAGTTTTACTTTTTGTTAAACTTTTAAAGTAATGGGAATTACTTTAAAAGTAAATCAAAAGAAGATCAAAATCAACATAATCCTTTAAATTAAAGTTTAATAAAAGTGGTAATTAGATTTTTAAAGATTAAACTCAGGGAGAAAATTAAAATCAATTTATTATTGCCTGCAAAAATTTTAAAACGAAATGGCTGGGAATGCAATTGTATTCGGTGCTGGAATGTAACAGTGTTGTCGTAAAATGTGTCGTTCTAAGTTTAAGGCAGTTTAGCCTGAAATTGGCGAGAAAACTTAGAAAGTTTCTTGGAGAAAATACATTGAGAGTAGGCTGGTACTAAAATAGGCTTAAAGCTGCCACTTAGTTGGAATATAAATTCTAAATAAAAGTAATTATGAGTAAATTAGAAAGGCCTATGACTTGCGCTAAATCTACAAATAGACCAATAATTTATAATTAGAAAACTTCCAATATGCTATCTCCAAAGAACAGAAGTTCAATTAAAACTAAGAATATATAAGAAAAAAAATGTAGTCAGTATTTTTAGTATTTAAAATTAGTATTTTCTAGACCTCTATTTCTTTAAAAGCATAAAAATCTGTAAATGGGAAACAGAAGCATCATAATAAGATAATTCAAAAGCAGAAATTGTTGTGCCACTTCCTGTTTACCTGCCTAGAATAAATATACTTTTGTTTCTCATATTTTCAGATATATTCGGGCTTTGTAAGACATCATATTACACTCAGTTATAGTATTGTGTAATACCAGCAAAATGTGTTGTACAACATATTTATCAAAGCAAAACTGACTTCAAATATTTGATCACAATTTTTTGTGATTACGACGTATTTGCTTTACTAATCAGTGTGCAAAATTACAAAAATTGGTATAAAAGAAAAAGACATCCACGGAAAAAACTGTGCCTAAAACAGCTTTGCAATTTTTATATTTTACGTCGCAATGCATAGAATTTTAATGCATCAGACACAAAAAAATACAGTCAATTATGTAAAAAATAAAAAAACCATTGGATGTCCATAAAGTGTGATTTTTTTTAAAGATACAACACACTTACTCATTCGGTCATCCGTGTTATTTTAACAGATATAACTAATTTAAATGTTTGTACTCTTAAAGTGAATGCATAAAAAAAAGGGGAAGAAAAAAGAAAAAAAAATATTAAACAAATCTGAAAGCTTCCAGATTTTACATAACGCCCAAAAGGGAGTTTTTTTAACGTTTTGTGGGTTACCTTTATTTATTAAATACCATGTTCTTCGCACTTTAACCATAAAATTCAGTTTAATAGCAATATCGCAATATAATTTTGAAATGAGCATATCTTTAGAATTTCCGATACACAATCTCGCGTGCCAGATGCCCATAGTCGGTGAATGACCAAGTTATTCAAAATTTGATGCCTCTAGGTACCGTTGTTGTATCACAGTGCAAGAAACATACATGTATTTATGAATATTCTTCATTATTTCATTTCTTTAAATATAATGCAGGGCTGTAATATTTGGTGGCAACAGTTTGAAAAGTGAAACAATGCAAAATGCTAAAACGAAATTAATAGCCCTTTGGGCTAAAAAGAACTACAGGCAGCTAAGTATGAAACACAAGAAGAAATAAATATACTATTTCTAATAGTTTCAAGATTTATCTCACCTGCAGGAAGGAATGCCATTGTGGAGGACTTTCTAACGGCAATCTGGCACGTATCCACGTTACACATAGGGAAAAGCACGGAAACCTGACATGCAGCGAGCCCTTTTTCTAGGATTTCATCATAGCAATAACATTTTTAACTGATCATACCGCAGTATTGGCCGAAATTCGTAGCAAAATGGAAAAAAAAAAAAAAAATTCTAGGCAGAAATGCCACAGTTTTGATGCAAAAACCACTTTTAAGACAAAACTTATGTATAGATGGAGTACTTAAGAAAATAACGAATGCATCATCTTACAGAAGCCTTCTTGGAAGAAAATGACAGCTCAAAAGACAGTGCTTTGAATGGGAACTGAAGGTCTTCCGCGTAAATAAAAAATCTGATGTATACACCACAAGACTTCCTTGTACAGAATATTAAATTATACCCATTTTGCATTTCATTTAAACTTATTGGATTGAATTAAATTTATTTCATCAATAGCGCATAAACCACAATAGAATAAATGCACTCTTTAAAATTCACTATATTTGTTTATCACCAGCGACACTCTGGCGCTAGCTTCACTTAACAGCGTTATATCTCGTTCATTTTATAACTCATCAGAAAGCACAAAAATTATGCATATCATCTGGAGAATTACCTAATCGTTGCCATATGTTTTGTTCAAATAGTATAATAAATCTAAAATGATGTGTAAAAGAAATTAAACAAACAATAAAAGAAACAGGTTTTTCACAGACGATTTAGTATTTCTCATTCAATTAATTCAGTTCTCACTTCGCGACAAGGTGAAAATACATAAAAGCTCAAAATATCTATATTAAAAATTACGAAGTAAATCTTAAATACTTATTTCCTCGAATTAATTCGAGAATGGATTAAGCACGATTTAATTCGCAAATAATAAAGGAAGGCGCTATCTTTGTTGTTGCGAAGCTTAGTTTAGTTGCAACAATTCCAATATTCTCCTAAGTTTCAAACATAAAAAAATATGTCCGCCATGAGAAAAATGATTAGGCTTAGCCGCACTTGAACAGCTTTTAAGTTGTTGATAATTCTACAAATCTTGCATGCAGATTTACTAAAGGCATAAAAACTTTAACCGAAAGATAAGACCAACATAATTCAATCATTTTTAAAGCAAAAAATGCGCAATTTACCAGCCTATAAGAATAAAAAAAACTGAGATCACTCAGTCGAGTAACAGAGTGGATATATATATAAATAAATTTATAAACTTTTGGTGCGGCCGATTGCAAACAAAATAGGAGGTGCACATCTACATGTTATAGCAGTGCTATATACAAAATTTCAACGTTCTGAGGCTATTCGTTTTTGAGTTATGCGAGATACATACATATATAGGTACGTACATATTCACAGACTCCACGAAAATATCTCTTCAGAATCCATTTTAAATCAGTTTTATAATTTTTCTGGGAGAAAAGAGTCCTTTATTCTGTTCTTACGTACGAATGTCACTCAAAAACACCGTTAAATCGCATTCGATAGCGGTTAAAATAGATCTTTTCGTTGAAATATGATACCCGAAATTTTTCGTGATTACAGTACTTCCTTTTTACTTCGTACAAGGAAGTAAAAATTATCCTGAGTCATTTCAAAGAAATACGACATTCTCGTAGATGTGACATATCACAGCAAACTAAAAACCGCAGTTGAAAATCAAATTCTGCCGAACTTTAAGCTGCGTACAAAATGAATTCAAAGTCTTGTTTAAGAAAACAAAATGCAGGATTTTATGTCTGTACAGATATCAAAAGAATACGCAAAATTAGCGTCAGTGCAGAAAAGACATTCACATGCAGTTATAAAAAGTTGAACATAAAATAAGAAAACTGAGCACAAAAATGCAATCATGTGTGTTTCATTTAAACATTTTTGCATCACTTATTTTTTAATGTTACCTAGTATTTTTTTTTTCTTACTGTGCACTATAGCTGCATAATAATAAACTTAAACTGTAACTGTCTTCTTTAAAGAGTAATAAAAATTTCATATAAAAAGTAATGAACGAATATACGTTTAAGCTGAATTCCATGGTAAGAAAAAGAGAAAAAGACTTGCAGAAAAAGAATTAATTGTAAAATATTAATGATAACCTGTTGCAACGGAAATTGCTTTGATTAACTGAATTTTCGGAAGAATCTTTATGTATGAATAACTTTTGGATATATCACATTGAGAATAAATCGAGATATGATGGTAAAGATATTTTACAAATATAATTTAATTTCATGGAACATTGGACAATTATTTAGATATCTCCTTACTTTACATACCTTATTTTATATACACTACGCACAAAAAAATAGGGGACAGATCTACATGTCTCGTTCTTCTGGACCGATTAACGAAATTCAAATTGCGTTTTTCATGTCTCGAAAGTGCGACTTAAAATATATATTAGATTTATATATAGCATCATTCTAAGATAGGTATTTTGACCGAAAATCGGATTTTTTCTGAAATGCCATGACAATTCTTCTTCTATATTTCGATTCTGCGACTCAAATTATGCCTAAATATTAAAATTCGATGCGAATTTTATGGAGAAATTCAAAAATTTATCTTGGCGTATTTTTTCAGTTTTCGACAAGAATAATTTACTTGGCTAACTTCTTGATGTATAGAAAACTATTTTCCTTTTCTTTTGCAGACGACCGAAAGAAAAGTCATCGTTCATATTTTCAAATGATTTTAACAAAATTCATAAACCGCATTTGGCGTTATTATCGCTCAAAAACAACATGCCAAATTTAAAAACTCTCCAATATGTAAATTCATGTATATCTTAGAAAATTTTGTATAAAAAAACTCTTAATTTTTTGCAGGTGTGCTTAGAAATACATCTCTACTTTAAGACCATGAGAAAAATTTTATAGGTTAAAATGCAAAATGTTTTTCGAAAAGTTTATAAAAAATATTTTAAAATACAAATTTTAAAAATAAATCATAAAAAATGCGCGAAATATCTTCGGATTAAGCCTAAATTTCGAATTCTGGAAGAAGGAATCAAGCAAGTTGAATTAAAAAAAAAACAGAGCTAAATAAATATATATCAAATTCAATTAACATTGAAGAGCTAAAACTTTGAGAGCTAATTTTTTAAATATTACTCGTGCGATTTTTACAAAATTTGGCAGTTTGGCATAATTTGTGTCGTAGAATCGAAATATGGAAAAAGTTGGCATGTCATTTTAGAAAGAGTTCGATTTTGCATCAAAATACTTATGTTAGAATGATGCTATATATAAATCTAATATATATCCTAAGTCGCGCTTTCGAGACATGAAAAACGCTATTGAAAGTTCGTGAATCGGCCTAGTTGAACGGGAGATATAGAACTGTCCCAATTTTTTTTTTCGCAGTGTACCTTTTTCCAACCCATATAATGCTATTCTTAAACATCAACTTGTAAGACGTAGGATAAACCAATTTGGCTCCACCGTAGCACTGGATAAATAGAGCTCGGGAAAAAAAAAATGGAAACAACTATTATAAACACTAAACGAACTCGACGCCGTCTTACGGTTTTAGTAAGAGCTGATAGCGGGCATGAACCGAAGATGGGTGATAAGATTTAAAAACTGAAACTCTGTAGCAATATTTACCTTTTGTAAACAAAAAAAGATATAAACTCTTTGCTTCCATGATTTCTACTGATAGAGGGAACGCAACAATGGCGATGTGAACCTAAGATGTGTGGCGCAAGATGGATGTCGTAAGCACAATGTTATAATATAAATGTCCCGAGTATGGACTTCTCAAAATATTATGAGAGAGTGAACTTCTTGTTTTGAGTAAGAAGTATGAAAATTTTCATTAAGATTGAAATAAAACTGCGGATTTGTATGAATTACACAGAAGAAAACATTCAGTATATTGAGTTTTAACAAAAGTTTCCCGCCACAACAAATAGCGTCTGCGCAAACAGTTCACATTCGTTGTTTAATCATATTTTGTTACACGATTTTTGGCATTTGAAAGAAATAGGCTTGCTTTAGAACATTGCGTTGTGAAATTTCTAAAAAAACATCATTCTTGTTAAGTACAAGGTGTCTGAAATGGAATTATCACGCTACCAGATAAGAACTATAATTTATTTCCAGTTCCGTTGCAAAATATCACCAACTCATGCGTACAGGTTTAGGTACAAATGTTGTATCATATGACACTCTGACATTTGGTACCGAAAGTTCAAAAACAAGGACTATGACTTTCAAGAAGCACAGCGCTCCGGCCGGCCTACTGATGTTGCTAAGGCTGTCCTGTGAGAGCTTGTGGAAGAAGATCAGTATGCAACCACTCCAGAGCTAGCTAAGGAGTTAGAAGTTAGTGCCATGTCCATTAGTCGCATTATGCATCGCATAAATTTGACGTACAAGTTCAATCACTCGATGCCGCATGAGCTGAATCAAGCACATAAGGACAGACATGTTCAGGCCTGCACTAACCTACTCGATTAGCAACGCAAGGTCAAAATTCTGGACCGAATCGTCACTTGTGCTGAAAAATAGATAACTTCAATAACACAGGCTGAAAAGTGGTTAGTGTACGCCCAGTGAGCCCATCAGCAGCGTAATTTGATTAACAAAAGATCATGCTTTTTATCAGGTGAGCTTGCCACAAAGAGTATGTGGAAAAACGTAAAACCCTCGACAGTAAGGTGTGCAGCGAGATGCTAGTCCGTGTTGATGCTGCTATCAAGGAAAAACGTCGAATTAAGTTTTCCGGAGCAAAGAGGTAATGTTCCATCAAGGTAATACAAGATTACATGTGTCTGCATTCACCCGTTGGACTCGAATGGAATCTTTTGCGGGACGGGGGAGGGGCATAAACAAATATGTATCCCCGACATCGCTCCTTCGGACTTCTACCTCTCACACCTGCAGTTACATCTACCTACATACTTGTTTTTGGACTCGCGGTTTTCTGGGCCGAAGACTTTAAACAACTACGAAAACATTGGTCAAAAATCGCAGATTTGGGCGGTAAAGGTACTGCTTTCATGTATTTTCTTCCCTAACTTTATTAAGAAAGTCTTTTGGCGGAAAACTTTTGTGTGTGTTGTTGTTGCTTATGCTCACTTGTCTGACGTAGTCAGCCCAAGCCCACGAAATTCCTCGTGGCAAGGAGCGCTAGATTATGCCTGTCGTTGACAACAACCTTGAACATCTAACAGGTGACAGTGCGATTTGGCTCAGTCCCCCCCCCAATTTTGAAGGAGAGCACCCCGCGGGGATGTGTCCGAAGGTCTCCCACTCCTCTTCACCAAATCACACGAGACGACTTTCGGCTCACCGCATATTTAGAATGCCCCATGCCGCACAAACATCCATGCCTTCTCCGGGCTTTGACCCTGGACCCTTCGGCACGGCAGTCAGCGACGCTAACGCTATACCAGTTGGGCGGCGGAAAACTTTTGTTACAATCATTCATGTATATATATAAACGAAAGGAAGCTGACGATAGCAACAGAATTTTGCAATATTTGCCAGTCAGAGTTCATCTAGGTCAGCATATTGTAAAACTTCATTCTGTACATACAAATTTTTACGGGGAGACATTTTTCAAGAGCAAAGCTAACATGCTATAACTTCGAATAATTGTTTAATTTAGAGAGAAATATCTTGTACTAAATTTCAGTGTCAGTATCTCCAATCTCAGAATCGTCAGATTTGAATCCATCCAATGTTAGAAACTGAAAATCTGGCTAAAAATATACAATAATCATCTCAAAGCCTTATGGGTAATTACACGCTTTCACTCACGAAAAATGCATACTTTGTAAAATTATACTAATTCTCAATCATAATTCTATTCTACTCTGCTTTCTTGCAAATTTATCATAAGCAAAGCCATGTAAAAACTTCGTCTTCAATAGAAAACGAAAGGTTCTTTCTTTGGATTAAGCAGATGATCAATGCAGATCATTAGATAAAAAAAAAAATTGTAAAATATTTGGTCAAAATCTTTAATATTACTAATTAACTAATATAAATTTTTGACACATAAATGCAATTTCCATGTAAAAGAAAAAAAATAATCACTTTCGTTACGTACATGATCCAAAATTTATTTCATTTTAGATTAAATTAATATTTTACGTGTGAAGTACAAACTGAATTCAAGAATAGCTTTGAATCAATATGGCAGAAAAAAAAAAGTTAAAAAAAAAAAGAAGAAGAAAAAGAAAGAAATCTGCTGTAAAGCTGAGGGCTTTCAGTACCAAATTTTAAGGATAATTTCGGGGGCGACTAACAAAGAAAAATAAAATCAACAAAGAAGACGGCAAAAACGAAGTGAATATAGCACTATCTACTGGGGGGGGGGGAGAAAGAAAAGAAATTAATTAGAAAAAACCAATCTTTCACATATAAATTATTTCATACATAAGAAATCTGAAACCAATGGGGGAAACTGCACTGCAATTAAGATCATTTATTGAAACAGGTAAATTAAACTACTTAAATTTATTAAAATAAGATGAAGCATCTGATTCACCACTACGGATTGTGGCTAATTTCACGGCTGATGTCAAAATTGCAGATTTTATTTAAAATATATCCCAGACTAGGTTGTTTAATCCAAAATAAGCTATGGCATTTCAGTAACATATGGCTACCTAAGGTTATTATAAGGCAAAATAGTTTACACCTATGAAAAGTTTATTTTTTTCCTTGCCTGACTTTAGCTTTGCAAATATTCAAATATTTATTATTCAATAAAATAACCAAAAAATTCATAAAATTTTCTTTTATTTCCCTAATTATTTTTACAAGCAACATTACATGAGAAAAAGGATTAAGTATAAAATGAAATAAAATGTTATACTTTATTAAAATTCTGTTATTACAAAAAGTCATATGAGTGGTATTCATACGTACATACATACATAAAGTAATGAAAATGGAAATTTCAGAATGTGTTATTAAAAATACAGTTCACATATTGAAGGTATCAAAATAAACACAGAACATTCGAATTCCATCTGCAATTCACATCTCAAATGTACATATAAATATAGAAAAAAAGCACATAAACAGTATTTTGTTTGCAACTCCTTGATCATCTGCATTAAATATATCGCAATTTAACATGACGCTTTATGAATACATCTATTGCACGCTATTTTACTGTGAATACACATATGTGTGTGTGCATGTGTGTTTGTATGAGTAAGATAAATAATATGTACAATAAAACTGTAAAACTTTCTTAAGTCTTCTATTTAATTCGGTTATTTCTTCTTTCTGTCCTTAAAATAGTAATATGCTTTTAATGAATCTTTATCAAGTGCGTCATTTCAAAACTAACCCCTGTCATATGATTCTCATACAAGACTCATGATGTACACACTTTTACATAATGACAAAAATGAAATAAGCCTTTTTGCCAATAATAATATTACACTTTCAAACTAAAACTCTTAACCAACCAATAGGAGCAAAGCAGAACTATAATTCCCTATTCTTAATGTAGCATTCATATTATAATCTACACACTCTTCTCTCTCACTTGAAATGTTGTTAAATGCTTTTTTGTCTCACTCCAGGTATGTTAAATTACACATGTAATCATTAAAAAACCGGCAGTTATCCGGTCCCAGTTATACAGTTTGCCAGTTAAACTACGTATGCATACTTCAGGAGTACTACATAAGAAGGAGATCTGATGTGTACACCACATGACATCCTTCTATGAAATATTAAATTACATGCATTTTCCCCTGCATTTCATCTAAACTTACTTCCTCAAATTTCATTAGAGATAGATTTTTCATTCAGTTAATTCAATACTCACTTCAAGGCAAAAATACATAAAACCTCAAAATATCTTCATTAAAAATTGAAAAATACATAAATACACCAAATACAGTTAAAGCAATTTAAAAACAATTTTTACAATTAAAACTAGAATTTCTACGAAAAAAAGAGCAATTCGGCCAGCAGACAAGAAGGCAGATTTTTCGGTGCACAAAACTAAAAGTTTACTTTTGCTCCACTTGGCAAAAAGGCACTGAAGGTGCAAAAAGACTTCTATTCTGCTAAGTTTCAAATGTAAACAAATATGGCTGCTATGGTAAAAACAATTAGGCTTACCCACTCGTAAACATCTTTTAAATTACTGATAGTTCTACAACTATCGCATGCAGATTAACTAAAGGCAAGAAAACCTTAACCGAAAGATAAGAATAACATAATTCAATTCTTTTTAACACAAAAAATGCACTAATCCCAGTCATTTAAAAAAAAAAGATTCAGGACACTTAAAAACTGGTCAGTTGAAAATATTTTCTAGAGGTTTCGTGGTAAGGAAAGAGGAATGGGAGATCCTCAGATCCATCCGCTATTGTTGTTGTTCTCCATAAAAATTATGATGGAGTTGGACAATAAGAGTTATGGGAATATACCTATAAAACCATTAGTGATGTTATGATGCCGTGTCTTGAACAAGCTCTCCATCATCAAGTTCTATGTAACTTGAAAGTTCAGTCACAAGAATCTAATCTCAGCGGTCATATGAAATAACATCAACCATGAGTAATTGTACCATAGTTAACCATGAGTAATTTCTAATAAATAATAAGAATCTAATTACATTTACTTTGTCTAAATGATCCATGTGAATAATAAAAATTATTCATTGGTAATGATCCTGCTGCAAGTGCACCTACAAGAATCTAATGACATTTTATTTTGTTTATCAAAGTCAAAAAATTTAACCAAAACAGATAGCATAAAATACCAGAAAAACAAGCCCCATACCAGGAAACAGGTCCTATACTCATCATCAATAAACTACTGAAATAAAAACAATTCTTTAGCACCTACATAATGTCACTATCAAGAAGCACCTTCAAATTCAAAATAAGGTCTACAGTAAGAATGCCCTTGTATAAATCATACAACAAATAATGATCCTTCTAGTCCAGCTACAAGAATCTAATAGCATTTGTGTTGTCCATCTAAGTCAAAAATTTAGCCAAAACAAACAGCATACAGTACTGGACAATACTAAAAAAATCAAATTTCCCTATACCCATCATCATAAAACTACTGAAAATCAAAACAGTTCTACTGAATCTACATAATGTCAATATCAAGCAGCAGCTTCAAATCCAAAATAAGAACTATAGTAATAACACCATTTCATAAATCAAATAACAAATAAAATAATGATCCTTCTACTCCAGCTACAAAAATCTAATGACATTTGTCTTGAAGAGTCTGGACAATACTAGAACAGAGCAATCCATAATCTATTATGACACAGTAATTTGCAGCCCACCAGGGTCCAAAAGATGAGAACTCTGAACACTGGTAGTTTAATTGTGCTCTTGGTGGAGGGAACAAGCTGGCTCTTCGGTATTTCCTTTTAACTACTCTAATAAACAAATCAATAAACACTGAAATTCCCATTAGTAGTCTAACTAGGAATTCTTTTTGATTTTCGCCTGACAAACTAATATTATTTCTTGGTGCAACGTAACTTTAATTGCATAATTAGTTAAGAAACTAACACTTCTACTTCAGCTCTCTGATTAAAAATTCTATCTCAAGATCATTATTAGAACAGAAATTACAATGAGCATAAATTAGTTCCATAAATCTGAGAACACTGCTCTATAAATAACTCCATTTAATCAAAAATGACAACTAATTTAATCGTCTAGGATTTGCATCAGCTTTTAAACCTACAAAAGTAGAGTCAAACAATAAATCACATCTATTCTTAAGACAATCACCCAAACATCAATATTATAAGGGATTATTAAAGAATTATTCGCATTAATCGAAACACAGGCTCTTCTTCTCTTGACACCATATATAGATCAAAACTTTTAAATTCCAAACTTCTACTCATATGACCAATATCATTGATTATTAGAAATCTTCACAGTAAATTCTGCCACATATAACATGAATACTAATTCCTCTTAAAAAGAGTTCACTGCAGAGTTATAGCTTTCATTAAGCAGATAACTATTACATGCTTTGTCGCAGAGCAATCTGTGAGCCATGCAAACAAAGAGTAAACTCCTGAAAAGTGAAGTCATGTCATTTTTCTCCCAAAATTATTTAACTCAACGTCTGAAACTGATGCCAAAACAAAGATTCAGAATAAGCCATCATTTAAGTTCTACCAAATTCTAAAACCTACTATATAATATTCAAATGCTTGAAGAGATAAAATCTATAATTGTAATACTCATGTAATAATTAATGACCTCCTCATGATTTCTCATTTTTCATTTAAAATTGACTGATAACCTCAATCCCAGAGAACCTCAATCCCAGAGAAGGGCTATCAATTACTCTAATCGTAGAAGATAATACTGTATCTCTAACTTAATAAAGATTGTAACAATTCCTTACCATCTTTTATCCTAACCTTTTCTTCTTCAAATATAGTCATATTTTCAATTATATTTGAGATTGTTTTAATTCCAGCACTTTTACTATAAATGGTAAACAACCACAACAACCTCAAGCTAGTATTTACTTAATAATCTATACTACTGCAATTGAAAAAATTCTGAAATCATATTCTGAACACTCTTGCAGCTACATATTCCTCTCAGCAAATACTTCACTCAAAACTGGCACAACAGCTTTACCCCACGAAATTACTAAGCTTGTAAGCAATAACATATTGCTATAATTTGAAAGATAAAACACAAATCTTGTGCCACACATAATGACAACTTTCAGAATTGGAGATTTGTTTATCTGTTAGCTGATTTAAAAAAATATGCAGTTATCTGCTTCGGCAATGCAAGTACGATAACACAAAAAATGGATATGGAATGAAAAGTAAAAAGAATCTGATGAGAACACAACATGACTTCCTCATATGGCGTATTAAATTATACACATTTTTTGCTGCACTTCATTTCAACCCATTTCAGAGAACTCTTCTAACTTAGTTTATAAGGTATTTCTCCCGCCTCCTTGGTGTAGCGGTCAGCACGTTCAGTGCGTATTTGAGACGTCCGTGCTTCAAGAGCCGGCGAGGGCGTTGCTCATTTTTCATCTCTCCTGCTTTTAAAAAATACTTAATGTCTCTACAAGTTAACTAATCCTGCAAATTAAAAATAACATCAGAAACTAACATTTTGAAATTAAATGTCCCAGTCAATTTTAATCATACAGGACAACAATTCTTATAATTTCAATTTTTTTGGTTGAGTACATATACGTAGAGGAAAAAGGAGACCGCCTTAAAAGTCAATCATTATTTTTCCAGAATTTATTTTTTTTCTTAAACTTGACAAAACATGAATATTTTTGTCATTTAAAACACTTCTGTAAATGGAAGTATATAACTATGACTCAACAATTGCAAAAATAAAAGCCAGGTAAGAACTTTTAAGCTGGGTAAGAGGAATGCCCACTCCTCTCTCTCTATATATATACACTCACTTCCAAAAGTTAAGCACGGAGAGGAAAATGCTAATTTCCTAAAGCCAATCAGAATTGAAGAGGATGCAAATTCGCCGAAGAGGTAGATGGAAATATGCAAATATGTTAGGTAACAGCCAATCGTGCTTTCATGTCAAGAAATGTGCAAAAAAGGCAGTCTTATATGAAGCCAGCTTTATGAAGGGTTACAGAAGTTGATTGTAAGTGCTGATAGAAAGTGTTTAAAACTTTCGTACAATTTGTTTTCAAGACATATGTGTTTCTATGACATCCAGAAGACAAATGGAAGATTCTGAGTGCTGGTGTGCTGTGGGGCGCATTGAAGCAGGACAGTCGATCACAGATGTTGCTCTTTCTTCGGCGTTCATCATTCTGTAATTTCATGTTTATGGAAACAATTCCAAACCACACAGACAATTGTCCGAAGGCCAATAGCCAGTCACCCAAGGGTTACAACGCTCACGGAAGATCGATATATTGCTATTGTAGCCAAGCAGAGCGACCTCCACACGTATGACATCTATGGTTACAGCATCCATTGGTAAGGCGATATCTGCAGCTACTGTATGCCGAAGATTAAATATGAGTAGACTGTACGCCCGGGTACCTCGAATTTGTGTTCCTCTATCTGTCCAATCAAGAGGGGCACAATTACAGTCGTGCATGTCAATTGAAATGTGCCTGACTAGGGCAATGTCATGTTTACTGATGAGTCAAGATTTGCTCTGGAGCCAGATGACAAGCGTATAAGGATATGGCGTGAACAACGAACACGCAATCAGTCCCAAAACATCACCAAATATCACACATTCCGAGGCAGAAGCATTATGGTGTGGGCAGGGATTTCATTATGATACCGCCCCGACCTGCACATCTTTAAATGGGGTTCTTTGACAGCTGTCTGGTATCGAGATGAAATCCTAGAACCCATTGTGAGATTGTATGCTGCAGCAGTTGGCCCTGCTTTTGTTTTAATGGATGATAACGCACGTTCCCATAGAACTGACATCGTTGATGAATAGCTGGAGGGTGAAGGGATTGCGGGTATGGCGTGGCCAGCATATTCGCCTGACCTTAATCCCGTTGAAAATCTTTGCGATGCTCTCGGCCATGCTGTATCTTCATGATTTCCACTTCCAGCCACTCTTATTAAACTGGAAACTGCTCTACAAAAAGAATGGCGATCGCTTAATTCTGCGGTGGTTGACCACCTAACTGAAAGCATGGTCACAAGGTGTAAACTTTGCATACAGATGAGGAGAGATCACATACCCTATTAATGCCCTTTTCTTCATTTTATGCTTTTTATTTTCACTTTATACATAATTCTGTTTTTTAAGTCTCCAATATGTCATTATCTCATAACTTACAAAAATTTGATATTGTTTTCATTTCTGTACATAATTATTGATTTTGTTTTATGCATAAATATATATGCTACTTTCCTGTCGAATTTTGTGTCAATGAAAGCAGTACTTGATTTTTTTGCATTTTACATCTTCGTGCTTAACTGTTAGAAGTGAGCGTATATATGTGTGTGTGTAATTGGAGAAAGCTGCAATGGGTTGGCGATGGTTCTCTGCATTATAATAACTTCGAAAGGCTTTACTGCGCATTTAGAAATATAACACTCCAAGGCAAATGTAACTGTTAAGTCCACACATAATTTTTTCCCCGATAATTAATTCTTGAGAATACATATTCTTTTTCGTTTCACATCATCATCGTAGATCCTCTGAGCATCCCACAATTTTATGGATATGATATTTTTAGAACAATGGACAATAGCTGGCAGAGGCTGAGCGAACTAGCAAAGTTTCGGTTTAGGTTGCTTATTAAGAGAAAGGTTTCAGTTTTTGAAATTTTGAGTTTGGTTTCCAAATTAGTTACACCATCAGCGTTATTCAAGAGTCGTATGACATGGATTAGTCTTGAAATAATGCAGCACAGAAAGACCTTACTATTTTTAGAATAGGAAAAGGAAATAAATTAAGCATTAAGAGGCTATTGCTAATTTAAATTATAATTTACCTTTTACATATTTTTTTATCTTACACATATATACACACACACACACACTTTCGGTACTAACATCTGCAATACAAAAGGGAAGTGCATAATATGGCAGCCTCTATACAAAACTTCAGGTCATTTTTGAGTTATGCAAGCTATATACATATGTACATATGTACAGACAATGCAAAAAAGTCGATTTCAAATCCGTAGGAGGAAGTAAAAAGAAAGGAAAGAGAAAAAGATGTGGCACAGGAAGTACATGAAACAGTAATTCTTTCTCTTCCAGTGAATTAATGATCAGCTTTATTAGAATTGTTATTTTCCTATAGGCAAGTTGTTTTCCCTTTCAAGTTCAGCTGTGGACAGAAAGATGCCCAACTTTTGTTATGTGATTAATATATCATAATTAGTAGCAACTAACCTTTTTTTCAAAAGTCTCCACCCATAAAAAAACTTAAAAATCAAAATCACTGTGGAAATCAGAATCATTAAATTACTCATTATCAGTTACCACCTTAGTTAATCATATAAGAAACATAATAATCTTTTATATCAATAGAGCTAGTAATATCACTAAATTAAAAGCTTTCTGCATAATAATAAATTTTCATTGTTCAATCAAAAATTGAAATATTACATCTACAATTGGTGTCTTTAGTCAAATGATCCAAGAAAAAATTTATAAAAAGGGGAACTTTGCTGAGCTTGTCACATCCTTCTCGTCTTTGAGAAAGTCATTAATTTTTTCATGGTTCTACTTTAGTACTTTATTATTATCACTACTACTATTTGACAGGGATTAGCTGCAAAACTACCTGACTTCATAGTTCATCACAGTTTCTTCTTTTTTAGAATGAACTAACAGAACTTCTACAAATCATACTTCAAAGCTAATGCCTGC